>JAFFZH010015667.1:0-13415 GCA_018420115.1 Euura saliciscinereae | reverse complement strand
TTTTTTTTGTCTTTTGTTTTTCTTTCATGTTTCCTTTATGACAATATATTGACGTTAAACTCTACTAGGAAGAGACTGTTTGTTTAACGAATGTCTAACATCGGTTGATAGTGATCGATAAGACCCTATCAATATGAGAGGTCAATGTATCTTACGAAACATACAAAATACAGGAAAAAAAAACACATGTGTCTCAATACTCGCGAGAAATTTTACCGCACATTTCGATCATCATAATTACGAAGTTGCTAAAAATCTAATTCGCGAGATATTTGCATGATTGATTTCTCCTTCAATTTTTCAATAAAAAATAAAGATCAAACGTCACAAGAATATCGAAGAAAAAGATCTTTTCATCGAAATTTATTCGACTCGTGGATTTTGTGACGTCGAGTTCTTTGGTTTGGGGTTGTTTTGTGACCAAATTTGGAGTCAAAAATAAGATTAAACAAGAAACAACCGATACCAGGTCAAACTGAAATCCAGGGTTGATAACCCCTGTATGAACGATCGTCGTCAGCCTGTTGCCAAGCGAGAGACTCTCGTCAATTGCTGTTCACGGGGCGGGCGTTACGTTCTGCATGCAATGTATGTACATATAAGTGAAGTCGAACTTCTCTCCACGATGTCCGCCTGTATCCTATAACCGCGTGTTCGTTTTCTCATTTTTCACTTCGTCAGTCGTGTTACTTTCAAAATGATTCAAATTTCGAGTAAAACTATTTTTTTTTTTGGTCTTTTTGTTTCTCATCGAAATTCAATATCCTGGATATTCTTTGAGTCGAGAACAGTAATAACTGAGTTATCGAAAGTGGAACGAATCATGACGACGATGAGTCAGTCAGTGTTACAGGTCAACGTACACGAGGTTTTAATTTTCTAAATTTATCCAAGAAATTGAATTGAATCGCGATATATATTTGGTAACCAAATTGAAAATTTCATACATCAAGGAATTTCATAATCAACGTTATCATTACACACATCGAATTTTCTACATACATCTATATATATAAACGATCAACTGATTATTGACATCAATGCACCTCGTTAAATCGATTTAACTTGCTCAAACGTTCATCGGTTTATTTTTATTACCCGTGCCTTGAATCCGTGATCGAAGTTCAAAGGTGATTTGGCGGGGGGAGGGGGGGGGGGGGTCTCTCATATTGCTTCATGCACGTTACACACGTCCTCGTCTTACATCATTCGATACAGTCTCTACACAGAATGAATAGTATTTATAAGTATATAGTACACACAAAAAAAGAGAATGAGATACTTGCGACTCAAGAATCACACAAGACACAGGACACGAGGACGTGGAAGAAAAAATTACTACCTAACAATCTTATCTCACAATTAGAGACAATAGACAAGTTTACTAGTCTAGATATAGAGTTTTATACTGTTTGAAAAAACAGTAAAACGAAAGAAAGACAAGAAAAAAATTCGAAGATAATTATATACGGAATGTATATAGACAAAAGATAAGAGATAAAAGACAGTCAAACGATTACTGCGATTATCTACCTATAGATGCATATATTGTTCAAATTGAATGTCATATGTATGTATAACATACATACGTTGAGTTATGTCATTGTTAATGAACTTCTAGACCAAACATCAAAGTACATGTCACGATTATAAATATCATCCCCACCATTTTGGTCACTCCTGATTGGAGAAAATTCTGATGGACACATTGCGGTCTATAGTATTTCTATATACTCATATATCATGGTATATTTAGGAATAAAATGCTATCAACATCATTATTTTATATCACATTAACTCGGTAGGTACTGTATATAATTTTCGTTTAAATGTAAAAAATATTCTGTCAATTATCATGTTACATTGCATTGAATACGAATTCAATTTTTTTTCTTCATGTAGCTGGGTGTAGTTATTGTGATAATAATATATGGTTTACTGAAAATAAACATCGTTATTCAGAATTTGGTTCAACATAACGTCGCGGTTCAGAATTTTTAATTCATCAGTAATGATGATGTTGATGAATTGTAAATTCTGAAATATGATGTTCTTGAACAAAATTCTGAAATAGGATGTTTTTTAACAAAATTCTGGATTACGTTGTTTTTAAAACAAAAATCTGAACTAAGATGTTTTCGAACAAAACTCTAAAATCACATTTTCAAACGAAATTCTGAAGTAGGATGTTTATAAACAAAATTCTGAGTTAAGTTGTTTTTAAACAAAAATCTGAACTGAGGTGTTTTCAAACAAAATTATGAAATACGATGTTTTGAACAAAATTCTGAATTACGTTGTTTTTAAGCGAAAAAACTGAACTAAGATGTTTGTGAACAAAATTCTGAACTAGGATGTTTGTTCAACAAAATTCTGAAGTAGGTTGTTTTTTAACAAAATTCTGAACAAAAATATTGTTAATCTGAGCCGTCGAGATGAGGCTATATCCTTCACAAGCACTTCCATTCTGTATAAAGTATAGCTGCAGTTTTATTTTCTGATGACTAACAATTTTCAGCTATTATTCGCGACATACTTTCGCCGATTACACACATCATGACTGACATGGGAAATTCATAGCCGTTCGGAAAATCTACGACCGATCAACCTCACATTAAATTATAACTGAGGTCCGCTTACGTACCTACGTACGTAGATATCCACCTCTATAGGTAGAACTCAACGAAGACATTTATCAGACATATTGAAGGGTTGTTGTCCTCTTTTACCGAGACAATTGGTAGGTATATAATAGTGAACGGCGGTCATTGGCAACGATTTAATCACCATGAATTTCGCATGCTGCCATTATATGTAGACAGTCATTTTCTTTTTCGATTGTATCTCACGTATAGTCCTAGAATTTTATTTTGTTCCGCCCTCATTAATTCGCGAATGTTATTCTGCACATATAGATGTGAATTATAACTTCAATATAACACGAGAATATTCTATGCATTTTAAAACCAGCTGTTTTACATACGGTTTGATACGAGACGCGAGTGCGCATGTGCGGAGTACAGATAAAGTTACTTTTAACTCCTAGGCTACTGCATTCGCACTCTCGTAGTAAAATCATAGATTATTGAAGCTTTTGACCTAAACTTATTTGAAACAAGAACCGGCTAAACATTTCAAGTCCTTAGGCAAGTATATTTTACATCATCGATCCACTCCGATCCGTGTATGCATAAAATCAAACTTGTACAAGGTCTATAATTATATTATTACATAAATCATCGTTGTAATACCTACAGTCCTCGACCGTGAAGTAGTTAGCGTTTCTTCATAGGTAAGAAACATAAAAACATTGTGACGTCAGAATCATGCAAGCCGGAGTACTTGGTAATTTTTTTATTTCTCAAGTTTTTTAGTTTCTCTCAATTTCAAGCAAAGTGAACACACATGAAGTGTCTCATCGTCAGTGTGCGTGTGATGCGAAGACGTTGTGTTTGACCATTAGTGAAACGGAAGGATTTAATTAGCGTTGACGTTTCTGAGTTACCGTCTACCACGCCACGTTTAAATCAAGTTGGCTACATTGTATCGTCGGCTATATATATATATATATTCAGTCTCGAAACAACTTGCACTTTGCAATCTATGTATAGCATCGTTGCGATTCTACAACATCGACGGTACTTTGATAGAGAACAAGAATAAAAAAAAGAGGTTCAAGCTGTCGGAAAGGGGAATTAAACGATTTCAAGTGACTGATTCAGCAACCACACATCTGACACCGAACCAGGCCAAAGCTCAAACGGATCAAACGATCTACCTACTCGTTCTTTTTCTTTTCTCGCTATTTCAAAGTAACGTTCGGTCCAAATATCCTAGTGAGCTTGAGAGCATCGTGTAATGCCTAATATTGATAAAATGGAATAATCGCGATGTTTAATGGATTTTAGGGTGCGGTTCATTTTATTTTATTATTCATACATTTTTTGTTCGTTCTTTGAATATAGGCAAAACGAAACGAAATCAAACGTAACGTAACGTTAAGCCATCCAAGATTGCTAAGCGAAGGCTAAACGAACCTGGAGGCTAGCCAACCGGAGATGCCTGCATCGGTGATATTTATGAGCTGGCGCTAGGAGGTCCGTATGATTTAAATCTTCAAACTTTGGACCTATAGGTGCCTCACCCTGGGCCCCGGGGGCGAACCACCGATACCCGGCCGACAATAAGCACCAGAAAATATGGTCTACTCCGGACTTCCTCGATTATTCAACATCCCGGTAACCATATATATAATAAAAACACGTAAAATATTGGTAACGGGGGAAAAAAAAAAACAATTTATCATACATTCTGTACTACCTTAATACTCGAGGTTATATACCGCGTCATTTTTTCAGTTTATTTCATTTATTTAACAATTTTTCACTCAATTTCTTATTTTTTCAATTTTTCTTCTTACCGCGATTCTGTGTTTTAATTTCTTTGATCATTTTCTACAACCTTTGAAATCTCGTCGATTTTTCAAATTTTCTTTCGAATTACAATTCTTGAGTTTTTTTATCGTCAATTTCTAATTTTCTTTTTTTTCTATCGAATAATCTTCGTTCTATTCCGTCAACTTTAACACATTTTTGTTGATATGAATTTTATATCATCGTGTTATTTCTTAATTCTAGAAATTAATGTAAAAACTGCAAAATATATATATATATAATATATCCTCTACTTCGAAATACAATAGGCAGTGGAAACTATTAAAAAAAGTAAAAAAAAAAAAAAAAAAATTAACACTGCCGAAACCCGGGATTGAACCGGGGACATTTAGATCTTCAGTCTAACGCTCTCCCAACTGAGCTATTTCGGCGCATACCTTTTGGGTTCCGATGCCATATTTGTAACGATGTTTAAATAAGAGGTGATTGAAAATATCCAATGCATAAATTATCCCCAAGTTCTTTTTTATAGCGGATCGATATCAGCTGGTTTGACAGTTGACGTCGCCTACCTAACCTAAAACCTTGAAGACACTGCGAGAATCGCAGCTGTTTTTATCGACTGGGCTGCATCAATTATATAAATTGTGATCTTAAAATATGATCTTAATTTCCATTTTTCAATCAGTTTTTTTTTCGAACTTTTTATTCTTTCGTTTGGTCAGCAGTATTATTTTTTTTTTTATTTATTATTTTTTTTTTTTGCGAAATTACGTTTCATAAAACATTTTCTTAACTGAACATCTCTAAGTTTAAGAGTTCTTTTCATTTTTTATTTTATTTTTATACTGAATTTTCAAATTCTGCTTTCACTTTTTATTTATTGAATTTTCCGAACTTCCATTTTCATATCTGTCATTCGAAACTCTTTT
Organism: Euura saliciscinereae; assembly: GCA_018420115.1. NCBI lineage: Eukaryota > Metazoa > Arthropoda > Insecta > Hymenoptera > Tenthredinidae > Euura > Euura saliciscinereae. The sequence continues at coordinate 8,089 of JAFFZH010015667.1, read as the reverse complement.
TTCTTCAGATTACGATAAAATTTCTGAAATATTTCATCACGTAATTCTCATTTATATAATTCATCAACTTTCTTATCAAAATTCTTATCTACTTTTCACAAAAGCTTCAACATTTCAATTAATGATCTTTCAAACTTTCAATCATCTCACAATCATCACATCATTTCATATCATTCTTCCTTTTTTCATTAAGATATTTTCGTATCCTCCTTCTGACACCGGTGTCACATCATAATTTTTCTAGAAGATTTTTTTAAATATTTCCATAATAAAAAAAAAAAAACGAAAAAAAATCCAATATCGAACTTCTACTATGTTAAAATCACGATTCGAACGGACGATTAAAATTAATTTGTCTAAATCCAAGAATTATAATCAATGCCGTAAATGATACAGGGGGGGGGGGGGATTCTAGTTATATATACGAGTGACTACCGAGATTATAATCATCAAAAAGTTTTGAAAATCGAATAGCGAAACGACGTTGCAGGGTATAATAATACTCTATATACGATATAGAGAAAGCTGTGATAGTTGGGTACATACAGAATTTTACTCTCACATACATACGTAGATTGAAATAAATATAGACATAGGATATATAAGGTATGTATATATATATATATATGTGTGTGTACAGACGGTGGAAATATCTTACGTAGAGAAACGATGTAGAAATTAAATCACCGTTGTCCGTTGAAACACGAACTAAATTAATCAACCTTACAGAACCCGCCAACTCGCCTGACTTCTAACTAGTTTCTTTTTTTTTGTTCTTCCTTCATTATTATTATCAGTATAATTATTAATTTTTTTTTTCATCAAATTCCTAACTAAATTAGAGGGACTTGTTACCCCGCGGCGTAGACAGCCGTAGTTTCCTTATACGCGATACATAATGTCAACCGCACATACTAATATGTTATGTATTTGACAATTTGTGCGAAATCTATATAAACGTATGTGTTTGTCAAATTTATATATGTATAATACCAAGGCTACACAGACGCAGTGACTGCCATAAATTATACACAAGTATTATTTTTTTTAACGCTAATTGTATGTAATATAGAATTTTGTTAGCAGTTTCTTACTCTTCTTTTTCTGTAAAACAATAGAATAGAAGATATCATGGTTGAGGATTTTTTGGTTCTTGGTTCGATGATACCTTGCCAATGGCATTAGAAGTATGTATTCCAACTTCCGGTAGGTACGTTGTATAATTTATATAACAACGGGTAAAAGTTTATATAGGTTTCTCTAAATCGAAAAATCGACGCATTTCGTTTTCTGATTCAAAAGACCCGGGAATCATAAGACAATTTTGAAATCAAGTCAAAGAAAAAGAAGCGACGGTCATAAATTTTGAATAATTAAATACTACATAGTCTATAGTTGAAATTTACCGTTTATATACATATCAGAGGCAATTTCATTATCTTGATTTCTTCCTGTTTTTTCTTTTTTTTTTCAATCTTCTTTTCTCTCTCTGTCATCATAGTTTATTCCTGGACGAAGCCACAGAATTGAAAAAAAATGAAATAAAATTTGAATCATTTCCATAAAAAAAAAATTCATTAAATAAAAAATCAATTCGAGGATAAAAAAAAACGGTTCTTCTTCGTTATCTGTTCCTACCGTGTATAATTTCCATAATTGCATAGGATATAAATTCGCAATTGGGATCCGACCTGTGGGCGTGGCTTAGCGAAAAGTTGTACTAGAATAGTTCGCGTTTCCGCCGCCGAACGATATGCGCCATGCATTGCCCTATGCTGTTACACGTGTATTTTAAATTCTAGATTACTCGGTAAATGCGTTCATAATCATCATTTGGGGACTCATAAGCTGTAGAAAATAAATTGATTTCACATTGAGACATCGTTCCATAAACTTCTGTCTGTTCATTCATTTGTTTTCATTGATTCAATTTCCCCAAAATTACACTGAATACCATAGGAAGTCGCGAAGCTATCTGCATTAGACGAGTTGGCGTTTCCGCCACCAGACGTCGTGTTGCTACATGTCGGATCCCAATAAAAAAAAAAAAATTGAACGGAAAAATGTATACCAAGATTTGTACTATGAAATAAAAATCTCAAACATATATACACAGTATAAGCGATTATAGGATAATAATTATCACCCGTATGGTACAATTGTTTTTTTTTTTTTCTATCCATTCAATTGATCAATTTTAATATTGCAATTAGTATAATTACACACATATATTATCTTGAAAGTGTCGCATGTGCAGCACGCGCATGGCTTATCTTGGCAGTGAGATTAGAAGAAGAAGAAGAAGAAGAAAAAAAAAGTAGAAAAAATAATTGCGAAAAAAGAAAAGAAAGAATTTATCGTCAAGTGCGATGTGGTATAATATACAGGAAGTATGATTGTGTACTGTATACAACATTCACGTTACGAGTATAATAAGCTCATAGACTAGAAGATTATTAGTCTGTCTGGTACGCAGAAAAGCAAATCGAGAGATAGTCGAGTATCAAATTCCATGACCCTATCGTAGAACTTTCGAACGTACGTTTTTCAAAACCTTGTACAGAATCGATGCGACTTGACCAGTCGACTGCGAATAAAAGACATAGAAGAAAAAAAAACACACGATATCTCTTATCTATCCGTATATCAATATTGCGATATCTTCATATATATACAGTATATAAAGTTCCTTTCATAGAACGTTTTTTTTCTTCAATCTTATTTTTTATCAACTAGAATTATTTCAATTCATCAATTTTGAATTTTATTGAAAAAATAACAGATAAAAAAGGGAACATGAAAGTTCGAAAATACGATAAAAACTCTTCTCTCTTTTTTTTTTTAAATTGATCAAATTTTTATTGATATAGAAAAAAAAGTGTTTCAATATAATAAAAATTTGTTGCTAAATTAAAAAATTTCTCTGTCGACATTTTCAGTTCATAATTTCGAATTGAATCACAATTGAACGTTTTTTTTAACGTAAATTCGAGTTCAAGAATTAGAAACAAGAATATGAATCATCATTATTCAATTTTTATTTGAAAATATTCTAAACGTAATGAAACAAGTAAAAAAATTGTCAACAATAATTAAGAAGATCGATAATCTCCTGAATTATCAGAAAGAAAAAAAAAGAACAATCATTTTGTAAAAACGATATGAATCAAATGATTTTTATTTTTCAATATTTTAATTATGTTTTTTTCGAAGAGAAGATGAAAAAAAAAAAGAAAATGTCTATCTACATCTAATTGAGTGTCTATGACATGGGTATGTGTAGGTTTAACAAGCAGCATGAGAAGCGTCGTAGTAGCAAAGAGGACGTATATATCACCAACAGCAGCCCCCCAGCCAGCTGCAGTAAAATTGCATTGAAAAGTAGATTTTTGTGCACAAGTGCATAGTGGTGTTGGTCTTTCGTCTCGATGCAACGATGACTCTCCCAACGGAGTAGTTAACTGGTATCATGTATACAGTATATGCATACAGATGTATAGATACACGATTATGTATCATGGTTTATATATATATAAACCTACATATATGTAGGTATAGTAATATATCCACAAGTGTGAAACAGAGAAAAAAAAAGATGGAGAGTGTACATATATGTATGTATAGTATATACATATCCATCCATCTCTCACCACGAATTAAATTCAACGTTAGTTTACAACAGTCAGTGGGGCGACACGTGGTTATGCAAGTGTGCGTGACCTTGCACGCCTCGAATAAGGAGCATGCAGAAACGTTTTCAAGGCATACACACAGGCATCGTCCGAGGAGTATTCGACGCTCGTGTCGTCACGTAGATATACTACTATAACCTGAACCTAACAGATGGTTTTTGTTTTCTTCTTTTTCAGTTACGTAACGATTTCCGGGTTTCTTCAGTTTTTTTTTTTCAACATTTTTTTATTTTTTTATTTATTCTAAATTGAACAAATCGGTGAAAATCTGTTGAAAAAAAAAAAGAAAAAGAAAATCTCAAGAGTAAAAAAGCTTCCAAATGATTCATTCGTCGAACTTTATAAAGTTCATATTTTGCTTACATGTAAAATAATGTTTCTTAACAACTGTTTTATTCGAATCTTTCAAAATTTCTGACGATAATTGAATCATTAAAAAATAAAAAAAAAATAAAGAAGATTGACTCATCAGTAGAACAAAAATCAGAATTGAAATTTGTGAAATAGATGATTTTTATTAAATAAATTGCGCGATTGTCAATCAGAGTAACATACAACAAAAATTGAAGATACAAAAATGTAGAGAATATATTTATTCAAACGAATAAATTTTATTTTTATTTTAAAAGAATATATTTTTTTTAAGTTTCAATTTGAATTTTACTCGATTAATTACTAATAATAAAAGAATATACGTGTATGCACACGTAAAAAAAAAGTTCGAAGTGTCCTAAGGTTATTTCAAAAATTCATTCACTAAAATTCATTTTTTCGGTACAGGATAAATCGATGAACGTTGCACCAATGGTGACGTTGGTAAACGGGGGGCGACCGGTGGAATTGCGCATGTTGAAAAGGGGGTAAAAGTACAAAGAGAGAAAAAAAAAGATGCAAGAGAGAAGGACCGTTCAATGTCAAGGTTAAACCGACGCATGCGCAAAACGATTGTATGAGACCGTTATACCGCGAGGTGAGGAAGCGACAGAGAGAGAGAGAGCGATGGACTGGAGGGGTGGGGGGATGACGCATGACAAACGACGAACGACCGTGTGGTAGATAGACTGCTACTACTACTCGACTCCGCTAGCCTTGGCACGGCGAGCCGGGTCCGGGGCCCAGGCAGGCAGGCAGGCGCACCATCATCAATGCCCTCTTCTACCCATGCGGTCGTTCGACTCTGCCCGAGCAGTGAGTGGGGGAAATAAGGAATATAGCCCGCGGTGCGGGCTGACTAGCAACGGTGTTTCCCTACTGGCTCGGCCTGGTCTCCTCTACTGCATCTGGTGCATCTGGCCACACTAATACCAGCGCGTAACTGCAGGTGGTAGTGGGTATCGGCGGCCAAGAGGGAGGGACAGAGAGAGAGTGGTCTCTCGCAGCAGCACCACCGGCACAGAAATCCCTCCGTGTATTGATTCAGAGGAGGCTAGAGAGCGAGAGAACGACGATCGTTCTATCTACATATTACTTTCTCTCTCTCTCTCTCTCTTTTCCATCGATATCGCTCTCTACGAAGGTTAATCTCGCTGTCTAGCCTGATGATTGAACCAGTAATTAACGTAGTTTCATAGCCTCCAGAATTTGATAGGTTCCTCTAAAGAGAATATGAGCGTAATGATTGAGACGGTATCGGGATTTTTTATTTTCATTCTTTTTCTCTTCTACATTTGTAGGATTGAGATTTTTAAATAAACTTCTTTTCAACTTAACTGTCTAATAATAATAATATTGATTGTTGTATTATATTATTTATATTGCCAATAGAATTTTCTATGGAAAAAAAGAGTGAATTTTCAATTAAGATAGATCTCATCATTATTTTTTCAAATTTTAATGAATCAAAAGAATACTTTTTATTTTCGAATTTTGAAATCGTTCACTAAAATTTTTTTTTTCAATTTAATTTCCTGGTTTCAATTTTAATTTGAGGAAGAAGTTTTCTGTTCTGATCGAATTTCGCCATATCATCAATTTTTTCTTTCTTTATTTTTGCACCAAGATAACTTTTTCCTATCGTTGATGAGTGAAATAAATACTTTGCACAAGAGAAAGCGAAGAACAATTAATTTTTCTGATGAAAACAAGTGTATAAAAAAATCTATCAGATTAATATATTTTTTTTTCGAATCTATATCATAAGAAAAAAAATTCTGATCATCTTTATTTCGAAAAATGATATATTCAGCGATTACGAAGTATTTTCCTAAATTTTTTCACACTATATACAGGTAGCTATGGTTTAGATGAATTTGTATCATCATTGAATATATACAGTGACATACAAATACGGCTGTCCAAGCTGATGATACCAGACTGTAAAAAGATTAACCAACCTGTCATTGTAATTTGCTGTTATTACGAACTTCAATGAAGAAATTCAAGAAAATAAACTAATGATAACGTTGTTGGAAAAAGAAAATAAAAAACTGGATTTTTCCAGTTATCGAGACTGTTACTCGTATACTCATTATTCTTTCCCCTCTTCTCTATCTTAACTCGCGCTGTTTTCGAAAAATCATTTATCCATTACAGGAAAAACTAGTCTTTTATGCATCCCGAATTTTATTCATGAAAAATTAGAAAAACGATGGCAACTAAATGCAGTAAAAATAATTTAAAAAAAAAAAGAAAATGAAATTTCCTGACTTGCCGTGGCCAGTGGCCACCATGAAGAAACATGACTATGGTATAATAAAAGAGTCTCGCCACGTGTTAGCTTCGGCAATTCTCAAGTGTTCATTATTTCTTGGTATAGTAATACCGATCAACGACGATATTCTATCCTGTCTCTCTGATTTATAATCACCGATTTATACCAGAAGGACGTGACTTGCGATATTTCAATCTCACCGCCTTAATCTTTTTTTTTCCTCATTGACTATATCTCACGCTGCGAGTTCAATAAGATGAACCATACGCCACATTCATTATTATTATTATTTCAATTACTTTTCCTTACGCAAAATTTTCAAAATTCAAAAACTCTTCAAAGTTCTGAAAATTCGAAAATCTGATCATTAATTTTAGAGACTAAAAAATCTTATTCATTCTAAAAATTCGTAAACCTGATTAATTTGCAAAATTCAAATAGAATTGATATAAAAAATTGAAAAAAAAAGTGATGTTCAATTATTATAATTATATTATTGATACATATTATGAATACTTTGCTTCTTATTTTTCCCTATTTTATACGGATTTCTTATCTACCATACATGAATTTTGTAGAACACAGAAAATCATAGACTGTGTGTGTGTTCACAGGTCGAGATAACGATGATAAGATTTGTTCTAACAAAAGTAAGTCGAGTATAAAATGTACTTTGATTGAGTGGGGGGTAAAACTCTCTGGATATATTCTTTCTCAAAAGATAAACCCAACCTTTCCAAGAATCTACTCAAACTTATACTTGAAACATATTTAAAACAGAAAGCAAACTCTTGAAAATTTCCAACAGCGGAGAGGAGATTGGATGGATAATATAAAGTGAAATTTAATATTGTTTTTAACAGATTCTCAAGACTCTCAAACAAAGTTCTTCACTCAAAATTGATGAACAAAATAAACACACCCAAAAAAAAAATTACACGTTTTATGAATCCCAGGTATCTTAACCTTTGTGTGTATCACTTTCTTTTTATTCGTGTGCAAAAAAAAAAAATGGAAAAAATCACAGAAAAAATTAGAAATAAAGAAATAGAAAAGAAAATATCTGCATTAACCTATATATACAATATAGTATAAATCGTATCTCTATGCGTGCATGCAGGATGGAAAAATGTGTAATAACATATTCCGAGGTCCACGTACGAAGAAGGTGTAAGGGCTTGCGCGAAGATGTATGTTATTCTCAGAGCAGAGTCGGCGGCGCGGGTAGGTACTGGTATAGAGGTAGAGGTAGAGGTAGACTGGTCGATAGTTCTGGCGTAGCAACAGCCAGGGTTCAAACTTTTTCTTTTTTCTTCCTTTTTCCTTTTTATTTTTTCTTTATTTTTTCTTCTTTTTTCTGTCTTCAACACACTACCAACTCTGACTTCCAAACCAAACTATATCCACCCTCACGCCCCCTCAGGCAAATAGACACTGGGACGCCGATGAAAGGCATGAAAAAACTAAACCCCCCCCGCTCACCGTTCCTAAAGCTCCTACATAATAGCAAGACAGAAGTTTGAAGGTAGGGAAAAAGTCAAGAATTAGAAACTCCCTGCAGTGGCCCAAGAATTGAAACAGTCTCGACGATACCAGAGAATCGGAATTTTATATGATTAAATAAATTCATTTCTGAAACAATTGTAATAATAATAATTAGTGAAATTGGAAAAGATTGATTTTTAAACGAACTTCTTTGATCTGAGTAATGTGCGAGCCTTTGAACTTCCCGTTTTTTTTTTTTTTT
>JAFFZH010015663.1:56447-90137 GCA_018420115.1 Euura saliciscinereae | reverse complement strand
TCATCTTGTGCAGAATACCTTCGGTGACGTTTATATCCCCGAAGAATTCGATCCTCCAGGACCGCAAAAGATTTCTCAACTGTCGAAAAGGTCCCACGACATATCGTCCGAGGCGATCGAAATCCTGGACGCGAAGACTATTCGAATTCCACAATTTTCTTACGACGGATTAGGCACGGCTTATTTTTGGGTAGGAGTCGGTCCTCAGCCTTCTAGCAAAGGGACCAAAGTACCGGACGATTACGGATAGTCAGTATATATTCTATGATGCTAAGAAAAAAAACAAAAACATCGTCAAACCCTTCGATATACTTAGTCTAGATCCATTGAGGGCCTACAACAACGAGGACATCACGATTCAGCTACCGGGAGAAATGACTGTCCATCGGATAAACTGGCTCAGCGTTTATGACCTAGATCAGAAATCGAATTACGGATCAGTCATCATTCCCGAGGGTCTCAACGTTCCTCCTTCCCTGGTCAAAGTGAGCAGAGACAATGAAAAAAAAATGATTGCCTTGATAGTTGGTACCAAGGGATCAGAAAAAGTTTCTTTTTCTGTTTTTTTAGATCAATTCTTATCAATAACATGTCGAACAATTATTCAATCTGTTTTATCTGTAAACAATGATTATGATTGAGAAGATCAATCATCGATATAGAATCTCGAAACTATTTCCAGTTCGGTGTTCTTAATCCTAGAAGATCATTCGAAAAAAATTATTGACTTGATACCGAGGAATCAGTAAAATTTTCTTTTTCTCTTTTTTTAGATCGATTTTTATGAATAAGGCTATTTTTTTCTTCAAGGGTTCGCGATTCCCATATTAAAATAGAAGAAGATCGGGTTTTCAAAGTGATAAGAAAAAAACATCGTTTTATTTTAATTATTGAAAATTTGATTGTTTTTTTTATCAGGTAACGAAGCACGCAAATGCATTACCGAATTGCGTACAACTGCACAAAAACTATCAAATGAGTTGGGAGATATTCGGCCCTCAGATAACGATCCAGCTCACGGGTCAAGTCGGTGAGTTCGTCTCGATTTTAGATATTGAATTTAGCCAGTGGCCAATGGCGAGGCTCTCGGACCCGTCCGGAGTTGTTTGAACGTTGTAATCAACTATCTATGATCGTTTTCCGCCTTTTCGAACAGAGGAAAACGAGTACATGGGTTTCGGACTGTCCGGATCGGATGAAAAGACGCAAATGGAAGGAGCAGACGTTACGATAGCGTATATAGACGGGGCCAGAGGCTACGCCACCGATTACAGTATCTCTGCCTACGCACCGGTCAGTCAATTGATTCGAGATTTTGATAGACAAAAGCTAATGAGAATTCAGAGCGAAAAATGATTTTTTCGATCCTTTTTTTTTTTACAGTGCGGAAAAGTCCTCGGACAGTACAAGGGAGTTTGCAAGGACGAACTCGTGGGGGGACAGGACAGTAACCAGATATTCACTTTCAGTAGGACAGACGGTGTCAACGTTGTCACTTACAGACGTACTTTGATATCGTGTGAGTATGAGACGAGATAAGATAATTGTAAGAAGAGAATGACGTGCTTTTGTGTCTCCGAAACAGTTTCGTCAATTTTACAATGATATCATCAAAATTTGATCTACATTTTCAATTTATAAAACTGCTTGTAAAAACTCAGGAATAGTTGATCACATTATTTCTAGTTTTTTTTTTAGAATTGTCGAAACAGGAAGAAAAAAAAGAGTGCCATTCTAACTAAATTATCGATTAATAATGAATTAATTACTGTAGCTGACCCCCTGGACAAGGTGTATCCGACCGATCGTCCCGTCTACGTTGTCTGGGCTCTTGGTAAACTCGATGAGAACAAGGAACCAAATTTTCACGACGTTTATCCAAAGGGCAATCTCAAACTCGAATTGCACAGAACTGAGCCTGAAAATTCGTGCATGGATTTCACACAGAATGACGATTCCCTGCGGTAAAGACAATAAAAAAAAAAATAATAATAACGAATCAAAAACGAAATTTCAATGCCTACTTTTATTTGAAACAATTCTCAGGGTGCCTTGGGACAAGTCAGAGATATTCGACAGATCGATAAGAACATTCATCGCGACGATTGGTCCTTCCGGTGGCAAGAAAGGATATCAAGGAATAACAGGTAAGGACACTGATGACCATTAATTAGTAACATTCGATATGATAGATCGCTGAATTGTTAAATTTCACATACAGGTCAGACATCGACAGGCCTAGCATGGTACATAAACGGTTATTTGGTACCGGAGCTTTACCTGAGGCGAGGATTGACCTACAGCTTCAAGGTCCACGGCGGTAACAATCCCCACAGTGCCAGTACTTATCATCCATTCATTATCACTGACGAAAGACACGGTGGATACGACAGACTTACAGACATATCGCAAAGCAGGGTCAGGGTATTGGCTGGTGTTGAATTCACGAGACGAGGAAGGCCACGACCTACAGCAGGTAATTGCACACGAATTCCATAACTATGGGTATACAATACAGGTAATTACCTCGCCTATTAGACCGCTACCTCCCCTATTTGACCAGCATAAAAGAAGGGCGTTGTATCTACTGGATAGAGCGAAAATAATATTGCGAGAAAGAGATTGTCAAATAGCCGAGATCGTTGAATAGTCGAGGTCGACAAATAGCCGAGGTCGTTGAATAAATGAGTTTGTCTCGTGAACGAGGTCGTAAAATATCCACAGCCGGATTTATCTAATATCTCAGGTCGTTAAATAGCCGAATTCGTCAAATAGCCGAGTTATTAGATAATCGAGGTCGTGAAGTAGTCGAATTCATCAAATGACCAGAGTTATCAAAACAGCCACGTTTCTTAGATAGATAAAGTTATTATTACATACCTGAGTTCGTCAAATAGTCGAGGTCGTTAAATAGCGGAGATCGTCAACTAAACAAAGTTATTTAATAGCCAAGTTCTTTGAATAGACGAATTCGTTGAATAGCCGAGGTCGTCAAATAGCGGAGTTCGTCGAATAGGCGAGGTCGCTGTAAATTTAACTGCACAATGATTTTTTATCGTGTTTTCTTGTTTCAAGTCGGTCCTCTGTGTCTGAGCAAGCACAACGGGAGAGACAGAAGACTTGACGACGATTTTCCATCGTTTAGAAAGTTCAATAGAACTTTGATCCAAGTTTGTGAGCCAGGTGAGATTGACAAATAATTTAATTTGTTTTTGACGTTGATACGAATTGACAGATAATAATTTTCTTTTCTTTGTCACAGGTGATCCTGGTATTCTCGAAGTGACTCCAAATTCAACCTGGCCAGACACCGTCTACTACAATTCTTTCACTCACGCTAATATGGGATGGAAAATTCATGTGGTCGACGCATACACTAAAAACGAAGCAATCGCACTGAGATTTAGCTGGTTGACTGGAATTTCAATTGTTTTTTTTCGTCTCATATAAAATGAGATTCAATATAGTCAGAATGTTGAATTCATTCAGTTACGTCAGGATACGTAATTAAATAATAATTAAATAAATTATTATCATTAATTAGTATTGTAATTTTTTTTTTTAAATTAATTAATAAATGTTGATTAATCAATCATCCAATTTCCATCTTCATTCTTGTTACCTTATTTAAACGATCCGAGAATAAAAAAAAAAGACAAAATTCATACGATTTTTCACCTGATCATCGTCTTCTCGATTCTGATTTCCTTTTTTTTTTTGCAATCTTTTTTTCTTTTAACAAGATATTGACTGACTCAGTGGGTGACATAAAAAATCTCTTAGTAATCAAAAGATCATATCAAACGATACGAATAATAATAATTATTACTATTACATTGTTTTACATTCGAAAGTATTTTTTTTCTGTGATGATTTGTAGATAATTTTTTTTCGTTTCAATTTTCAATAATAATTGTATCATAATGTTTAATTATATCACCAATATTTCGCGAACACAGTATATGATAACAACGAAATTAAATAACTACAGTATAATATATATATATATAACATGTAATATCATTAGTTTAGACTTTAGTTTGTTATATATTTCTTACAATAAATTAATTTACGTATCATCAGCGCATTTGTATTTTTCTTTCTTTTCTCTCTCTTTCTTTGACTATTATTATTATTATTATTGTTATTATTATTTTTACAAATTTCAGATTGAATACTAACATAAGCTCATATAATTATTATTAAAGATAATTATTGGCAGCATGCTCCGAAAGCAATCAGTTCATCAAATGATAATTTTTGTCGATTGTGATTATAAATTAAGATATATTTAATAATGATAGTAATAATATATTACAGTAATTAATAGTTTCAATAAATTTAATCGCTGCTATCTCTATGACTGAAGTTCATTCATTCTATTATTATTATTATTCAGTTTTTTGTTTCCAATTTTTAAATTAATTATAGTAGCTTTATGATCTAATAATCTAATATTGCTCTAATTTTTGTGATGATGTGTGTAATAATAATTTCCCACATATCTCTTCGTCCTTTTTATATCGTTATTATAATTTTTATAAAAAATCGATCTTTTGTTCTTTTGTGCACTTGAACGAAAAAATAAAAAAACCTTGAACAAATAATAAGTACTTTTTCAAATTCTTACAGTCGACTTTTCTCAAATTGATTCTTATCATTGTGATTGAAAAAAAGAAAATTATGAAATTATCTTCATTTTCCAAATTTCTTCTCTCATCTCACGACTTTAACAAAATAGAAAGACGAAAGATTGTAAAAATGAATCATCGAACGAAATAAAATCACAAATCGTCTCACAGTTTTTTCTATGTTAAATCACACACTTCATTAAGAGACAATTAAAACGATGATTGGAAAGGAAAAAATCTATTTTTTTTTTAATTTGAAAACTAAACAGAATAAATTATTTTCAGATACTTTGTCAAATATTTGAAATGACAGAAAAAATTTAAGAATCATGAAAAAAAAAAGAAAAAATTCCAACAACACGAAACTAATCATTGAATTGAAAGTGGCCTCAGATATGGCAATCGGCTAGAGTTGATTGATGAATGAGATTAATTACAATATCGAGTGTTATTATATATAATTACAATGATTACCTTTCGATATTTTTTTATTTATTGTTTACTCTATAATTATTCCCTGTGAAATTCTAGAAATTGATGCAAAATAGCCGGTAATTCGGAACACTGAATATCACTTTTGCAAACCGCCTGTGCAGCTAGGCACTTCAGAGTAATATAATTAACCAAATTAACGTTATTGTGTGGATTCATCGATATCAACCTGGCCGGAGTGTCTCCGGACTTGTTTGGCGTGTCCAAATGAGCGCCGTAGTCGAGTAGGAGTTTAATTAGCTGTGAAAAATTATCGTTCATGAAATAAACGAGCAAAAAAAAAACAAAAAAAAATCAACGTAAAGTTCAGAATATAAATCGTTATACTTAATTGACAATGAGACAAGACTTACCGGGTTAAAAAAATTGTAGGCATTACTGGCCACGTGGAGTGGCGTCGACCGAGATTCGTTCCTGGCATTAACGTGGGCCCCACACAATAGGAGAAATCTGATCACGTCCAGGTGAGGAAATATCATCTGGAACAGATCAACGAACAAAAGGGTTAATCAGGTCCGTCCAGAAATTAAGACTGAATAAAATGTTGAAAAAAAAAAAATTGAAAACCGATGATCTGAGGGTTTTGACAAAATTTGACAAGTTTGAGAAAATTTTTGACTCAAAATTCGTGATCAGCGATCCAAAAAACCATGGGAAAGCAATTTTCAGAAAAATTTTATGAACTGTTTTCGAGCTGTTATCATTTCTTGCGAAATTTCGTTTTGCGAATGACTCGAAAACGATCGAACCGATCAAATCCAAATTCGGAACGGTTTTAAGTTCGCAAAAACTGCGTGGTTTGAGACCGATTTCATTAAAATCGATTGATTCGTTCTTGAGTTATCACAAATTGAATTTTTTACTGTCTGAAAATCTTGTCTTTGAAAAACTCGAAAACTATTATATCGATCGAATCCAAAATTTAGTCAATTTGATCAGAAAAACCAAAATCTGTGAATCCAGTCTCAAAATATCGTCAATTGGAATCAATCGTTCAAAATTTTATTCTTTCAATAACCAAAAAACGATGGAATCGATCAGATCAAAATTAATAACGCAGTTTTAGATTCTAAAAAACGGCGTCGATTGAGACAAATTTCATCAAAATCGATTGACCAGTTGTCAAGATATTGATAATGGAAAAAATTGACGACAATTGATTTCCGGTAATTCGCAAGATCCCAAAACCTGCGTGCATATAACAATATCATAAAAACTGAACTTGATCAATCCGACTTTTTACGTCGCACACATGTAATTCAATCACCGGTCAAACCGGACGCGCGGTCTTGCCCACGGGAATCATAACACACACAGACATTCAATCGAACCCCAAGGTCCTCGAGAAAAACCGAAGAAGAGAGTGCGGATAAACTCCGGCTTCAGTATCCAACCGGTGTCTCAGAGAGCGAGACCTGCGTCGCGAAATGTCGTTCCAATCAACGATATCGCTCTCCCTGATCCTCTGCGTCCTCCGATCATCGGCCCAGACGAACCCAGCCTCGGACTACGGCCTGGACGCTCAATCCTCGGTCAGTACTCTCGCCAGGACAAGAGAAGACAACATAAACTGTTTCGTCCAGGTTGATCGCCTCCTCGCTGACAAATGGAGTGTGAAACTGGACCCGGATCCCTCGATCGCGAACCGAATCCGGGACCAAGGGGAAGACGCCGGTCAGTCGAGGCTGGCCAGTGACCGTAAAGTCAATCTGGACGGTCTCGGCTCCTGCATGAGGAACCTGACCAAGAAGCTCAACGACACCTCGATATCGGATTGCATGAACGACCTGGTGGCCAGCGAGCTCGAGTACGACGAGGTGATATCGTTGCCGGAGTTATTCGACGACACCCTGCCTCCGCCCTTCCTGACGTTCCTAGATTTCGAGGACCTCGTCGGTCTCTTGAAGCTCGACAATAATTCGTTCATATTCAAAGTGGCCAGGGATTATTTAGCCGCTGAGAACAGCGAAGGGGACAGGGTATTCGTTATCGATCAGTCATGCGAGTGGAGGAACTACGACACCCTGAAGAAGTCGAGGGACCGCGGAGTCCCCGCGATGCTCGCGGAGTTCAGACAGCAGGTGATCAGATCGTTGTCCTTGCAGATAGCGCACGGCGTGTTTCAGGCGAAGGATTTGCGCCCCGGAACGTGGATCACGGTGTACCGACGCTGGTCCATCGTCAGATTGGAGAACCTCAAGGAGCTCGAGACGCTGATAAACGAGTTGAAGACCCAGACGTTCACCGTCGATCAATTGTGCAAATACGCTACGGTACTTGCCACAAATTTTGCCGAATATGAACTCAAAGTTTTGTTGCCGAAACGGTCGTCGCCGTTGAAACTGACCGCTGGGCAGCTCGACAAGAGGACCGAACTGACGGAGAAGAGGATCTGCGGTTCTGGTTCGGAGATGAAAAGCTGTTCGGAGTTCAGAAGACTGAAGAAATCGTTCGAGGATGACTTGAAGTGCTTGAAAACGTTCGGTGAACTCTTGTCGAATCATATTTTAAACTCGATTATAGAGAAGTACGCCGATTACGAGCCGCGTATCAGGTATCCGGAGATAGTTTGCAAGAAGACGACACCATTGGGGAGTATCGCTGTCAGATATTGCAGATGCGTCGGTAGCTTCTGCTCATATCGACACGTTGGTCATCTGAACGCTGATTCTTACAGACTTTACAACGGTAGCCTAGTGTTGACCGGTATTTTGTAGTATGTAGAAATTGGCACTTTACGCACTGCTTCGAAAATCATACTTTTCGTACTAGTGTGACCAAAAGAAAACATATGTAAATGTTGTGATATAACCGATTTGGTCATTTAACTCGAAAATTATTGTCCATATATACTTTGATTGTTAATAAATCGTCATTTAATCATCACATGCCGAATATCCTGAGTCTGTTTATTACCTTTTTCTAGATAATTTGCTGGATAGAAACTTGAAGACACCAATGTATTGAATTACATTGTTAGTAGAAAAAAGTACAAATTTGTATAGTTAATCAACTAGTGTCAATTAGGACAGATGATGTACTTTGCTGCAGCTGAAATTGGGGCAAAATGGACAGCGAAGCGAAGAATCTAATCTCTTTCCAAGTGTAAGCGGTGTAAAAATAGTAATTTTAGGAAATAAGCTAGTTTTTTTTCCTCCAATTTTAAAGATCAAGTGTTTCCAATGAAATTAAAACATAGACTAGAAATACTAGCATCGTTTGTTGAATCCTTTCAGAATCATTGGAATATAAATGAAGAAAGTTGAATGATTGAACATAATTTTTGACACGTATAGAATCATGATTAATTTTCCAAACTTGACTTGTCTACAAAAAATGACACAAATTTTAATACTTCTCAGAATTGAATCACTACATACGTCACTCGCGGAGTCTGGGGAAAAACCTGATCGCATATCACATCAGTCGAAACAGGTTTGCTGACATTTATAGCTCAAGGATCTCACCGAGATGACAAAGAAAAGTTTAGAGGATACCGAAGAAGCATAAAAAGTCACAAACTCGAGAGAAGCCATTTGGCAATAAAGTGGAAAAGAATCTAACCGACTATAAATAGTTGAAGTTCAGTCCCTCGAGTGAGTATCAATCATGTTCTTAGAGAACAGGAAGCGAATTGCGTAACCCGTTACAAATATGGCTAGCAAAGTTCTTCATAACCGTGTGACCACGCGAGAAATAGTCAGTCGAGTCCAGTTTCTCATCGGACACACTTCAGTTTGAGAATTAGTGCGAAACAGGTTTTTATAAATCATACGACCGCCTCATGGCCGATGCCACAGCAAAATATAGAAGAGACTTAAAAACGTGAAACAAGGAAGACTGAGTCCATCATGAAGATCGCGCTGCTCTTACTCTCCGCCACGAGTCTGATCCACTGCCTCGAAGGACGGCACCAAGTTCCAGCAATGGATCCGAGCTTCTTGACCAACCTGCACGCTGAATACCTCAAGGAGTCCAACTGCCTGCTTCGAATAGACGATATTCTTTCCTCAAAGTGGACTCAGGACTTTGAAAAGATCCCTATAAGCGATTTGGGCGCTCTAACTCCGTCATTCGAGCTCGACTCACCGTCGAAGCCGATGTACAACACGAAGGAACAGGAGTGGCTTATGGAGAGTGGCTCTTCAGCGAAGGAAATAGACTCCTGCCTCCGTCTCCTGGTCCCGGACATCGTGCCTCTGATGAACCAGCGAGAGATGGACTGCCTGAACTCCATGTTCGCTCACCACGTACAGGAGGAACTCGTCCACGAGGAGATATTCGTCGATGATTTGAAGACCACCGAGCGGGAGCAGCTCCCCTTCAGGAGGTTCGTCAGCTTCACACAATTCGTCGACATGATGTTCCAGAGCCGGACTCCGGACGAACTCGGAGACGTGGAAAGAGTCGTTTACGAACACGCCGAGAGCTACTTGACCACTGACCAAGACCGGCTGGAGCGCACCTACATTATAGAGCAGGAATGCGAGTGGAATAACGCGAGGAAACTGCGGGAGACTTCGGGCAGCGAAAAGTACGCCGAGTTCGAGAGGCAGGTCAGGGATTCGGTGAACCAACAACTCGGCAGTCGACTGGTCAAGCATTGGAGGCTCAACTCGACGTTGCCATCGGACAGGTACGCCGCGTGGTCAAGGTCGCGTAACGAAATGGAGTCTAGGATAAGGTCGGAGGTCGTTGAACTGAAGAAACAGAAGAAGGACGCTCAGTCCCTGTGCGAACATGCGACGAAATTTGCCTACAAGCTTTCGGACGAGCAGGCGGACATCCTGCTGATGGACGAAGACTCTGGGATCGACCTCAGGGTGTCCGAAGTGTACGAGAAAACTAGGACCGTGGAAAAGGCCATGAAGAGAATCGGGGACTTCAGGCACCCGGTTCTCGAGGCGATGGCCGCCAAGTACCAGACCGGGACGCGGTGTTTGACCGCATTTTCTCATCTGGTGCAGAATCACAGGAGATTTGACATGGCACTGGGTTTCGTTGACGGGACGTACAACTACCCTGAATTTTATTGCAAGCTCAAGAACCTCAACTTGGGACTGATCGCTACGAGATTTTGCAAATGTGTCGGAAGTTTTTGCGTAGCTCATGGACTCGCTGCTCTATTCGCAGAGGAATATATTCTCACCCAATCACCGGATGGATACTACAAAGTCGTACTTAGCGGGCTTAAGAGCAGGGAAAAAGTACAGAGCTGGAATGATGACTGAATGTGGGAGAGACTCTTGGAGAGAAGCTGACAGACAAGTTGTTGACGTTTGGGATAATACCAGTCATTAATTATCATTGTAAGATTGTTTTTCCACTCTTTATGACTGATAATATATCGTTGATGAAACTCGTTCCACAGTCATTTTTACACATGATACATCCGTAACGGTTATTTTCCTCTGTAGTACACATCCTTACATATTTATATTAACCCTCGGATCGACTGTAGTAATAAAAGCCTTCGAGATTTAGATTCGGAAAGACCAGTTTTGTTATTTTTCAATGATTATTCTGTCTTCTTTGATCATGGAAAATTACTAGATCCAAAATGATGGTCTATTTTTCAATAATATCTTCAACACTCAAAAACAACAATCAAGTTTAACCTTCGAATTCATGCTTCAATAACGATTTTTCTTTTTTTTATCCTAAAATTTACCGATCCCAACATCGAAAACATCAGCGTAGATTAAAATTCATACATGAATCTTGCATTTCATTGATTAACTTTTTTTATGACTACGAAAAAAGCAAGATGCCTCCTTTTTTTCCTTTTTTACTGTTTGATGAATCGAATTTTAATGAATGATCTTCCAAAAAAGAAGAATAAGAAACCACTTTGAAAAAACAAGTCAGATACTATTTTTTTCGTCCTTCATTTGTGATTAAAAAAATTACATGTATAATTGAATCGAATTCAATCAAGAAAAAGAAGGGGTCGAAATCCGAAAGAATGTCTCATAATTCTTTCCCTCTCGCATGTATTTCATTGTCAGTAAAATTTCATCGGAAACAATTGCAGTTTATTAAAATAGTCAGTGGGCATCCTTGCAAGAATAATAAGGAAGTAAAAAAAAAACTCGTTTCGTGAACTTTAACCAGAAAAATACACCAGCTGATTGAATTCTAAGTTTATAAATAACAGTTGAATCAACTATGTGCGTCATGGTGTAGAAAGATCTCCACCTTTAAAAAGGAAGATCTTCTGAACATTCCGCAGTACATTTATTTTAGTCGAACCACAACCAAACCGATCCGACTGGTTCCCATACCCGACGTCCTTCAATCGACGTCGCACATCTTTGGCAAAAAGATATAAATAAAATGTAACTCCACCTATAAAGATCGCATCCTCACTACGCCAACGGCTAGTACAGTATCGCTTTCTGCTATGCATTGACGTGCGGTTTGGACAAACGAAACCGAAACCATTGCAAAAGTAGAAAAAGCAAAAAAATCGCGATGTCTATCTACCCATTCGCCCTCCTGATCGTCTCGATAGTGGCGTCAGTGTCCTCCGATTACAACTGCGAGTATCCCTCGATCTACGATTTCCCCTCTTCGGAAGAAGGAGACTACGACTACTTCACACCGTCGTCGAAGCGACCTCCGCCGATGATATCCACGACCCATCATCATCATCATCATCAGCATCGTAACCCAACAGAAGCGCCAAAACGTCCTACGATAACAGGCGAAGACGTCCCAGCACAAACCACGTCGAGACCATTTCGACCACCATCGCCTGGCATCGGAGCCGTATCGTCACCACAGGATGTGCCTGCTTTGGGAGTCGTTATATCGCGAGGTGGTATCGACCTGAACAACATCCAGCAGACCCAGATGCACGAGTTGCACTGTCTCGACGTTCTGGACAGGCTGATATCGACCCAGTGGCAGAACGACATCGACAAACTGCAGGTCAACGACATCGGTAATTTTTCTACGATGATCAAAGTTCCGGAATTTTCGGGGTACTACAGTAACCCCGAGTCAGAGTGGATACAGGAAGAGGGCATGGCTTTGACGAAGCTGGACAAGTGCGTTAGGAACATGGTCAGCAAGGCGGCGTCGAAGATGGACCAGACGGAGGTTGACTGCATGAACAAACTGTACCCGGATTACCTGTCGAGAGAGAGCAAGACGACGAGACTGACGGACAAGTACATAAGAGAGACGTCCAGGGAGCAGCTACCGTTCAGATCGTTTTACAATTACTTCGAGCTCGTCGAGATACTCTTGAACAACAAGAACATCGAGGCTCTGGACGACGAGCAGAGGGCGCTGCACGAGGACATAGTAGATCTGTACATAAAAAGCGAAGAGGACAAGACGAAGAGGTGGTTCATTGTCGAGAAGGAATGCATTTGGAAGAATTCGAGATTTTTAAGAGAAGTGAACACCGACGATGAACGCTACAGGAGATTCGGTAAACTCGTTAAAACGAACGTCAACACTTATCTAGTCGCCGAGATCCTGAGGAAGTGGGTACCTGGGGCGATAATTCCAGAATTCAGGCAAGTTCATTCAGACAACGATTCGAACCGGAAGTCTAACAGTCTTTCATTTCAGGTACAACCTCTGGAACAAAGCGAGAGCAGCAATGGACAAGGAGATATCTGACAAGATGTTGGAATTTCAAGCAGAGAGACGCGACGCCGAGTTCATGTGCTCATACGCCGGTCAGTTCGCCGAGAAATTCTTCAACGATCAGAAGTCGATCATCTTCGAGGGAATGAAGACGACCGCTCAGTCGGCGAATCTGCGAACCTATCAGAAGTACTCCTACGTGGTGGCACTGGCCGATGAATTGAAGGGGAAGAGCGACACTCGTCTGTCGCGGGTCCAGTTCCTGGTGGACGAGTTCAAGGAGGAACACTACTGTCTGACAAACTTTGTGAGGATGGTCGAAAACCATCAGCGCTACATGATAGCCTCGTCGTTCGTCGACGAGGTCCTTCCGTACGCTCACACTTATTGTCTGATAAAAGAAATGTCAGCCGGACTGGTGAACCCGAGATACTGCAAGTGCCAGGGTACATTTTGCGAAGAATTCGGAATGGCTACCCTCAGAGCGGAGAGATACCAGCTGGTACTGCTGCCCAACAGCACTTACAGCGTCGTGATGAACCCGAATTACAAACCGCTTCCGCTCGACGAACTCATAGCGAATGCTAATCAGCGGATTGCTGAACAGAAATTCAATACGTGGTGGTACAGACACCAGAAGAATCCCCCAGCGCTGGCAATGCTGCCGCTCAGGACCTGACCACGTGACTGATCACCGACGATATCGTGGTTTCACGTGGAAACTGGCCGGCATTATCGTGTCGGTAGATCAGACTGGCCAGTTTCCAGAAAAAATTGAATTCGATACATTTTGTAAAAATTCTTGAAATAAATAACGTTATGAATGAAAAAAATAGTGTCAGGATTTATTATCGACGCAAGACGTTGGATAGATTGTTAGAAGCTATAGTACTCTTGCTCCAGCCGATCCACTAGTTTCTCAAAGATCATCGACCTTAACCGCGTTCAATGCGTCCTCCCATAAAATGGACAAGTGTTCGTCATATTTTTCAGGAGTCATAAGAGATAACTGCCTCGTCCTTTTCTCGTCTGTCGTCGAGGTCCTTCACACTGACGAAGATACGACCGGACACGACGGTAATCACCACGAATAAACAAGCTAAGTGTAAATTCATTTCAAACCTGCACTGTCACCGTTTGTATCTTACTATATGAAAACCATTTTTTTTTCTCAGGGTAGTTGAATACATGATAGCGATAACAAATCATAAAATTGACAGAGAACGTGGTCACAGGTAACTGCAGCGTTTATTATTGATATTAATGAGATGCAAATTGAAATGGTAATTAGACGTTAGCTCTGGAAATTTATGAACGTTGTACACTCTAACCCGGAAGAAATATGTTATATGGAAGTGACTAAACATTTGTGTATATAGATTTATTGTTGATATCAAATTTTACAGATTGTTAGAAGCTGTATTAATTATTGATGAACGATCTCGTAACGCCCACTGGTCTCATTTTTCTCAAGTTCATATTTTTCCTCAAACAATCGAGCTATGATATGTTTCTGGCAAAAGCTTCCGTTACATTCGCAATACTGAGGTGTCAAGTATCCACCATACGTGGGTCCCGAGCTGCAGAATACATCCGGATACGAAAGCTCGCTGCTTACGAAGCTGGTCGCGATCTCGAACCGCTGTTGATTGAGAAGAAGGACCATGACTGACCACCAACAGTTGAAATCCTCCGCCAACCGATCTCCGAGTTGCCCTAAATGATTGCTTCGAGGGTCGCCAACCTTCTTCAGATAGTCTCTCATCGATGTGGCCTCACCGACCGCGTGGTATCCTCTGAGTTTCAAGAAGTCCAAGCGATCCCTTCGGTCCAAGAGGATCTTCGATTGTTCCGATGCGAATCTCCGGCCCAGATCACTCGCGTTTTCGCACAATGATCGAGGATCGTCTTCGACCGGTTCCAGCATCTCGATCGCGGTCTTCATCTCGGTTGTAGAATTCAACCAGGCTTCGATTCGTTCGTGGCTTACGGCGTCGGCTACGTCGACGTTTGTGATCAGATCGTGAGCCAGTTCTAGATCATGGGATTTTATGACGATGTTCTTGACAGAGTTCAGCAGTTCCTCGTCGTCTTTGGCTTCCTTGATGCTCCTAAGATCTTCCCAGTCGCATCTCTGCCTCAAATTCCAAACAATTTTATCCTTGTCTTCTTCTCCACCTGACACGTAATTCTCCATGTCTTGATAAGTGTTCCTTTCTATTTCGGTAAGATTATCGATGCTCCGATTTTGAAAGACGACAAGTTTGAATTCATTGAAGCTTAAAAATTTTCTGAAAGGAAGATCGACTCGGTTTAACCGGTTCTCAGCGATCCTTGAGAACTTTTCTTCGTTCTTGATCAACCTTTTCAACATTTTTTTCGCACAGATTCTAGTATCGTTGTCAAATTTCTTCAGCACAGATTCGTAAAGTCCTGCCGAACACTGGCGAAGTTTATCCGTGAGATCATCTGCCTCCAAGAGCCACTCTTGAAATCGAGTATTGTACATCGTATTTGTTGGTCTATCGAATGAAAATATCGTCGGTATTGATCCAAGATCGTCGACTTTGATCTCGTTCAATTCCTCGTTCCACAAAGTGGCCAAAAGTTCGTCAAATTTTCCATAACAGGATCTATCCTCTCTCTGAATCCGTTGCAACTCGTTCAGAACAGCCTCAGGCTCGGCCTGACCGACGAAGACACAACCGAACCCGATGGTAATTACCATGAATGCACAAGGTGAGTGGAAATTCATGTTGAACTAACGTTACTGCACTGATCGCATCGACTGACTGCATCGGTATGAATATCGTCGAAGCACGTTCCTCCTTTTATATGCAGGTATCACTCCGGAGCTACGGTCATAACGGTAGGCAAATAAGGAGTTGAATAATGATAACCTGCTTCTTGGCTTTTAAGAAAGGATTGAAGAATGTCATTGAATATATATGTATCATCGTTTTATTTTTTATCGGTGAACGGATTCTTAGAATATAACGATTCGCAAAAAGACGAGGTAAAAAAAACCATTCCTTTGGTGGAAGTGAAAGAAAAAATATGAACAAACAATAGAATGATCAATTCAGTTTCCCACAGTAACACAATGGCATTACATCATCGATTTTCATTTTTCGCATTGTGTATCGTCGTCTCGACTTACTCAAAATAAAAATTGTTTTTATCTGATCAGAAATGAAATTCTATCAAAATTTTATTGGAAATTATGTGTATTTTTCAATCCTAGCCAATAAAATGTGATATGATGATGATTTGTGACAAATTTAGAAAGTGAAATCAAATTCTATGAGACAATTAGATAAAATTTTGTTGATACAAAGTCGAAAAGCGATTTATGTAGAATTTTGTGAAAATGTAATCAAATTTTATTCAATCATAGAAGAATCATTTCTTTCCTTGTGGGAAGTTTTATTTTCAAGAGGCTCAATGAAATTAGGACGCTTCATACTTCTACATTTTTCATTTTGTTTTTTTGACTTCTTTTTTCAAGCAATTAATGCAATCAATGAATCAGTGTGAGTTAAAAATAAACTGATTTTTTTCCCATGGCGTCTAGAATTGAGTTTTTCTAAGAATGTCCAGGGTTTCCAGCTAATTTATCAATCTTGCCACTCATTTATACAAATTATTAATGTTTCCAGGAAACTAATAATGAATTTAGAATATTTTAGAGAGGTTGACCAGATTCTTAGAATGTTACGATTCGTAGTGTGACGAGATCCTAAAATTGTTTAATTTAAAAAAAAAACATTCTTTGAGTGGAAATTAACAAAAAATATATGATCAAAGAAAAAAAAATGATTTTTGAGTAATTAGATAAAATTCTATCAAAATTTATGAAACTATGAATTTATTTTTATTTTTTTCAATGTTGTTTGATTTGATTAGAAATTTCATCTCGATCCCTGATCAAATTTAAGAAGATGATTAGAAAAAAAAAGTATAATATACAATTTCATAAACACAGCTATAATTCAATTTCTCCAAATTTTATCTAGATTTTGTATTCATTAAACGATTCAATAATTAAATTTATGATTTTATAGAACATCACCTACTTTCAGGATAAAAATATCCACGAGTCCTCAAAAGTACAGTTACAGGAAATTTTTTCAGAAACCTAGTTGTTTTTATTACTTCAGCGCGAATTGATTATCTACCGATCGTAGATTTGAGGTCAGAATAACGGTTTTGCTATCAATAATAGCACCTAATTAATTATTTGCTTTTTATTTTTTTTTTTATATCGATAGCAGCAGCAGCAAAAAAAAAATACGAATATTGATTTTGGAAAAAAAATCCTATCATCTAGTTTCGACTTTTTCTCTAACTTTTTTTCTATAAAAAGTGGCAAACCTCTTCGTCTATTCTTGCTGTCAAAATATTCTACAATGAACGTAAAAGAAAAAAATCTTGCGAATCAAGGGGAACACAAAAAAAATTTGGATAAACCAGATAAAAAAAAGCTTCAGCAAATTTTATTCCATTCATAAAACTCTTTCGATCCCTCGAAAAAAAAAAATCGTTCTAAATTTCTTTATTTCCAGGCCAAGAAACGACATTTTTAGTCGGTTTATTAACATTCGTAATTTTCACCGCGTAATTTCCGTCGGTCTCGTTTTTTTTCAGTTCAAATCTCTCCGCGAACAAAGCAGCGATATCGTGTGAGACGCAGAAGCTCCCGACGCACTTGCAATACTCCGGCGCCAGTAGTCCGAGGTTGATATTCATCTGCCTGCAGAATATCTCAGGATACGATAATCCCTCGCCGATGAAACTTGAAGCTATTCTATAACGCTGGTGGTCGAGTATCATCGTCGCGACGGACTCCAAGCATAGTAAATCCGCCCCAAAACCTTCGCTCAACGCCTTGACTCCTTCCGTTCGATTGTCCTTCCGAGTTTCAAGATAACGTTCCAAGTCTTCCGCCCTGTTTGCGACGTCCCTCGCCTTGATATTGAAGTCGAACGACGTCTGCGGGAGCAAAATCCTCGCCTGTTCGACGGCGAATCTGTTCCCGATCTCGTTCGCATATTCGCATATCCACCGAGTGTCGTTTTTGACCGAGTTCAATTTTGCGACGATAGTTTCAACCTCGGATTTCATATCGTCTCTGGCTCTGACCCACGCGGCGTAATCGTCGCGCGTTACATTGGCGGAGAGATCGAAATGACGGACCAGTTGATTCCCCAGTTCCGTATCGACCGCGCGGAAGACCTGATTGCGGAATAAATCCGGGATCTGATCGTCTCTGGCTTCTCTGATATCCCTCAGATCCTTCCAGTCGCATTCCTGCCTCAAAATCCACGTCCTTTCTCTCTTATCCTCGTCGTTCGGAACGTACAACTCGATGTGACCAAAGGTGCTCTTTTCATGATCGGTAAGATTGTCGACGTCTCGATTTTGGAACAGGACCAACTTGAGGTCTTTGAAGGTAAAAAATTTACCCAACGGAGGAACATTTCTATCTTCGCTCAAAAGTTCCTTCGTCAAATCCGCGTGATTCTCCTCCTCTCTGATGATTCTCTCCAATAATTCGCCGACGCAGATTCTAGTCGCGTTGTCAATTCCGTTTATCAGTTTTGCGGAACATTCTCTGATCTTTTTAGAAGGATTCGGGTCCTCCATGAGCCACTCTTGAGCCGCTGTATTATACTTCGGTTTCTTCGGCTCGTGAACTTCGCGAGTCTTTGGTATCTTTCCCAAATCGTTTACCTCCGTCACGTTCAGTTTTTCGCCCCATATTTTGGCAACCGCTGCGTCAAACTTGGCGAAGCATCTTCTATCTTCTCTCTGAGTTTGTTGCAAGTCTGTTAAAACGGCCTCCGTCGATGCCGGAGTAAATTGATCACTCGAAACACACGAGATAAACGCGAGTGGGAACAAGGTGGTTAAAAAATACCTCATTCTTGAGCCGCTGATGAAAGTATGAAGATAGAAGATCGCGTATCTTCCTTATATATAAGAGGAAAACGAGCGGTAAAACCTGTTTCGCGTAATAGACAAAATGACGTAATTTTTCTTCTCCATTGAGAGAAGAATAAGAAAAAACTAAATAAAAAGGAGTTTTTTTTAGTTGAATAATTATCGCTTAGGTCATCGATTTGTTTAAGGATGTACCATACAATCTCAAGCAAAAGTGAGTCTCGTCGTGAATATTGAGTACTTCGAGATGAGATAAGAATGGGAAAAAAATCAACCACAATCAAGATGATAAGAGTATTCATTTTCAATAATAATGATGCGCAAAAGTTATCAACAAATTGTTTAAAAAAATCATTGTTTAACAAATTTTCTGGTGACGTTATTTTTTTTTTCATGTCAAATGAATTCGTTAATCTTTCCGAATACACGTGAATTTTTTCAGAAACTTGTCACTTTTTTTAAATTTCCGTTTTCGGAAATTTCTAAAGGCTGTATTTACAAAACTATTAGTTCCACGCTCCGGAAACTTCGGAATTGTAATCTAGAGTCGTTTCCACAATAACGTATCCAAAATTCAGATTTTTTTTCTCCATTTTTCAAAATCGAAAACGGAAATTTAAAAAAAGTGACAAAATTCTGAAAAAATTCACGTGTATTCGGAAAGATTAACGAATTCATTGGACATGAAAAAAAAAATAACGTCACCAGGAAATTTGTTAAACAAATGATTTTTTTAAACAATTTGTTGATAACTTTTGGGCATTATTATTATTGAAAATGAATACTCTTATCATCTTGATCGTGGTTGATTTTTTTCCGATTTTTATCTCATCTCGAAGTACTCAATATTGACGACGAGACTCACTTTTGGTTGAGATTGTATGGCCTGTACATCTTTAATTATCTAATCTAATGTGTAAAAATATTAAACATGTGATATTGACTAACTTGTATATCGTCGGCTGGAAAGTAGCTTGATTTAATGGTGTTCAGTCTTGATACGCAGAGGTGGAGTAGAGAGTCACCCGTCGAAGCTGACCTAGGGCTTTGTCGTACCAGATTGTAGACCAGTTGCTGCGCCTCTGATCTTTCGTTTTCAGATTGTGCCGTTTTTACCAAAAGATATATCAGGTGGGTGACGCATTTTAATATACGATCGTAACTGTCCTGCTGCCTTTTGTAAACGGGACGAATCTGATATTCAAAAAAAAAAAAAAAAAAAAAAAAATACAAAAAGTTAGATAAGATAGCGGAATATAATAATGAATTGAGAAATTCAGTCGTTTATTCACCTATTTTTTATTGAATTAGTTCAATTTATTTCTAATTTTATTTCATTCAATTTTCTTGAGCAATATTTGATGAAATTAATTGAAATGAATGAATAAATGAATAGATTTCTTTGCTTTTCTGCAGTTTATTTCTTCATTTAAATTTTATCAGACAATATTGAATGAAATTAATTGAAACAAATTGAAATGAAATGAATAATTTCTCTGTTTATTCATTTCTAATTGATTTATTGCAGTTTATTTCCTCATTTCAACTGATTTAAATCAATAATATCAATTTTATTCAACTTTACGCGATTTGAAATTAGTCAATATTGGATAAAATTGATTACAATAAATCAATGAATGAATAAAATTCCTGATTTGATTCTATTTCCTTACTTTTGACGAATATAATTCAATGTCATTAAATTAAAAATTGAACGATATTGAATAAATGAATAAATTGTGATAAGATGTTAATAAATTGACGATTTCTTACTTCCAATAATTGCCTCGCTTCTACCAGAGGATTGGCTAGGAGATGAAAGATTGCGACAACGTCGCTGAATCTTGGTTCCTCTTTTTCTGGTACTCGGTCGTCGAATTCTACAGTCTTTTCGTTAATATCTACCATGAGTCTGACCAAGGCTTGGGCCGTGAAGCAGGTATCGCTGTAGAGTATCTATTCAATAATAAAACAGTGTAAGAGGGTGTGAAACAAGTTTTAATTGGTGCGTTCCAAAAATCTGTTGAAATAATATAGTTTGAAGAACAAAATTTGGCGTGGAAGTGAATTTTGAATCAATTAAAGTCAATTTTGATGAAGAAATTTTACATGAATTGATTTAATTCCGTCTCAAAGACAGAATTTTCACGTTATAATTGATTTGTAATTCGATTTGTCGTCAAAATTGAGAACAAAAAATATTTTAAATTCTCAAATTTATTCATATTTATCAGTTTTCAACTAATAATTGACGAGTTTGATGATACTGTATCGAGTATATCAAGAAATGGTCAGTTTTTACTCTAAAAAATCATATCAGTGAATTATTGGAGATCAATTCGACTAAATTTGAAAGTAAAAACTTTTTCTTCGAACATTTCACTATAATTAATCATTAAAATTGTCTTCACAAATTATTCATAATCGAACAAATTCGGTTTCACCATCAAAATTTCCTATGTTCGATAGTTTTTTAAAAATAATTTATCAATAAATTTGATTGACGTTAAACATAAAAAATGAATTTCCAATCAATAATTATTCTCAATGATCAATAGGTGAAGAAAATCATCAAAACTGATTCAATCTGAACACCAAAACTTGCGATGATAAATAATTAGCGACTATTTAATCACTAATATCAATCCTAAACTTACAGAATCCTTTTGGACCCGGATCTCAAGCGCTCTCCGCCACAGATCGATACATCTCTGATACCTGGAATCATTTTATTTTTTAATTATGATATATTTTTCCATAATTTTATACTTTTCATCACTAAAATGAATAAAAAATCTACTAAAACTTGAGAAATTCCCTAAATAATACAGACAAAAATTTATGTTTTGTCTTTTTTTAGTTTCCTACACGATTTCGAACAAGTTTGACCCCTGATTTTCAAATTTCAATATAATAAGAGACTTTCAGTGTTCGAAATCGAAATTCTTAGACCCCAGTGGAGAAAAATGTGAATGTAAATTCAAATAGTCGAAATTGACTCCAAATGAGCGAATTTTTCGCTAATCAATTATTTCTAAGACAAATAGAGACGGAAATAATCGATAAATTGACTATGCGGAGCCTTAAAAAAAACCTAAAAACTATTTCAAATTACTAAAAGATAGAAAACAGCTTTGAAAATAATTTCCAAGTGAGTTTTTCCCACAATTCGAGTCATCTATCGACTTTAGAATTCTAAATTCCATTTTTTTCGATCAAAATTTCCCTAATTTCGTTGAATCTTGAACAACCCTGAGTGCAATATAATCCAAATTAAGTAATAAACGCTCCTTGTTCTGACCTAAGAGCATCGGCGTAGGAAGCGCCTCTGTACATCAATCTGAACAACGTGTCTTTATGATGAGGTCCTAATATTCTTTCGCATATCAAAAGACTCTGTATCCTGACTGCGTCGAGATCCAAGGCTATTGTATTGAGTTCTTCCGCCGTTCTAAACTCCGTAGCGTTCCTAAAACTGTCTCGTTTATCGATAACAGGTAATTTAGGCAGCGGTTCGTTGTTCACGGAGTGATTTTCTCTTATCGCCATTGCCTCCCTCCAGTATTTCACCGCGGTTTGCGAGTCGTTGTGTTCGTCCAAAAATGTCGATCCCATTAGCTCGTTGGCGTCGGCCAATCTCTCCGGCGAATATTCGATGTTTTCCACTGTGGACACAAAAAATATATATCGTCGAGACCAATTCGTCTGAATTCGGGGTCTATTTTTCATTCACTCACCCAGGTAATCGAATATCTGCGTGGATCCCTTCAAGCACGCGGTTTGAAGGGCGTCGTCGGTGTACCGAGAGCAGAGGGTCGGGTCCGCGTTGTGATCCAGCAGTAATTTAGTGGTGGCGAATCTGTGCTCGTGTATGGCGTAGTGTAGGGCAGTCTTGTTCTGAATATCTCTGGCATTGACGTCGGCTTTGTTGTGCAAAAGAAACTTGCACAATTCAACGCTCTGTACGGAGTTTATTAGGCAAGTACCTCCGTTGTAATTCGCCCTCAGTATGTCGGCTCCGTTTTCCACAAGGTATACCACTATGTCTGCGAACAATATTGATAACTCGGATTAGACAAAAGCTGGACGACGTGCTACGTGGTGAAAAAATACATATTTCAGTTGGTTGAAATAAAGAAGAAATTTGAAAGTGTGACAAAAAAAAGGGGAAAAAGTCTGTAAATATTTGATTTATGACTCGTATTCATTGATTTTTGCATCGTTATTGTTAATAATTATCCAAAATGGAGGACATCAATTGAAATCGTTGATCAATTTTGCTTCAAAATGGAGAAATACGTCTTTGAATTCATGAAAAAAAAATTGTGTAGAATATTTAGAGCTGAAAGAATCCAAATTCTGGCTCTAAAATTCAATTTTAAACTAGAGAAATCGTTTTAAACTAGAGAAATCGATCAGAATAGTCGACGCTGAGGTTTTCACGTGATTAATTATCGAAAAAATACATTTGAGACAGTAAAAAAAAAATTGTAGAATCATAAAAACAGAAATTAGCCCTCAAAAGTTTGATTCCGGTTCGAATTCATCATTTCTTTGCGTCATTATAGTCAATAATTGTACAAAATAATAGAAACAAGTCAAAATACTCGACGCAAAGGATTCCACATGATTAATTGCTACCTTAATGATTGAAAAATCCATCATTGACTGCATAAAAAAAATTGTAGAATCATAAAAACAGAAATTGGCCCTGAAAAGTTTGATTCTGGATCAAATTCGTAATTTATTTGCCTCGTTATCGTCAATAATTGTACAAAATAATAGAAACTAGTCAAAATACTCGACATCGAAGATTAATTACTAGCTTAATGATTGAAAAAATATATCATTGACTGCATAAAAAAATTTTTTGAATGATAAAAGAGGAATTTCAGCCCTAGAAACTTCGATTCGGGCCAAATTCATAATTTAATTGCCTCGTTATTGCCAATAATTGTACAAAATAATAGAAACTGGTCAAAATACACGACGCCAAGATTTCTACGTTGATTATAATCAACGGATTTGCAATAATAATAATAATAATAAAATACATTTCAAAGCGATTATAAAATTAAAAATAACAAGATAAGACTGAATAATAAGAATTTTTACTACAAACACTCAAATTTTCCGTCTAATTATTATCAATTTTGATTTCCAATCAAAAAAACAACAATAAAAACACAAAACTGGATAATAAAAACGATAGAATATCTGCTCAATATAAAATAACAATAATAAAAAGAAGACACATTTCAAAGAGATCATAAAAATCAAAAATAACAAGAAAAGACTAAAAAAATAAGACTTTTTACTACAAAAACACTCAATTTCTTGATTTCCAATAGAAAAAAAAACAATAAAAATACAAAACTGGATAATAAAAAGAATAGAAAATTACCCAAGTGCGTCATGAAGCACGCAGACCTGACGGGAGTGCTTCCGCTATCGGAAACAGCGTTGATCTCCGCTCCGTACGAAATAAGGCATTTTATGACCTGGAGTCTCCCCGAGACGGCGGCGCACCACAACGGAGTTACGCAGTGAACCGATCGATCGTCGGGCACCTCGTACATTCCCCGCTGCTCGATGTCCGCCTTGCAGACGGTGATGAGGTACTCGACGATCTCAACGTGACCGCGTTTGCAGGCGATGAATAAAGGCGCGCATCCGTCCTTGGTTCGGCAGGCGATCTCCTTCCTAACGTCGCACTTGTATTTTTCTAACCTGTTTCTCAGCTGGTAGGTAAGTCTGGCCCCCGGCGCGGCGCATTTGCACTCTTGTATCAGATCGGAGAATAACAAATCCTTCGAATTCACAGCCTGACGACAATTGATCCACATTTTTGAAATTGTGATTTTTTTTTCCTTTTACTTCGTAACAGACACAGAGACGAGAATCGACTGTCCTTTGTCTCCGTTCGACCTTATTACAACGTCTGCGATTCTTCGCGTCTAGTAGCGTGTCATTTATTGTTATCTTTAGATATCAGCGTTGCACGGATCCAACGGAACCGATACATAACACGCAGGTAGACCAGAGACCTGACCTAACCTAACTTTCGACGTTTTTGCATCGCGGAACGCGGTTCCATCGCGAAAATCGGCGGTTTTTGCGTCGATTGAGAGAGCGAGAACCTCTTAGAAAGTTTTAGCAATGATTTTAGCCGCTGTAAAGGACTTTTAACGCACGAAATGAATAGAAGAGCTTCGCGATCATCGCAGAGAAACAACTGACAGCCACAAATATACTCGCGTCACGTGACTAGCAGCGTGACGTCACTGCGCAGCTCATGCTGCGCCTCGGATACACGATTTCGAATTCTTATCATTGTGTAATGACTGTAATTAGGAATCAATGACTGTTTAAATTAGAATACATTATAGAAAATATATATATAGAACAAAGAACCTGAAATATGATTCAAAATTGTCTAGTTTTATGAGAGTTTTGTGTGTATAATAGATATAATTAATTTTGTTATCTTGTCTATAATTCTTTCTTTTTTGTTTTGAATAAATTTAAATAAAAGGTAATGAAAACCGTGTTTGTTTTTTTATCCCCTCTATGTGCTTAAACTTTTGCTCCGTATTTGGCCTCTTCGTCCAAGACTTTTTGACTTCATCCCAGACGAACGAGAGTTTTTAATGATTCCCGTTTCGTCTGACCTACCTGAGAGACTGCATCTGTGTTTCTTGTTCCTTGCAGCATGTATCCTGCAGTGATAGCGTAGCCGATACTTTCTCGTCGAGTGAAATTTGCCTCAATTTATATTATCGTCGCACTGCACTGCACTGTGATGCAGTTTATGAACTTGAAAGAAAGTTCTGCAGCTCGTAAACGTTAAAACTTCAAACCGTCCAATTATGCAGCTCTACAATATTATTATTATTATTATTGCAAAAAAATTATTGGGGTGGATTGATTATTCTTTTTCACAAAATTCATACTGTCTCAAATTGTATACATTGATTAACAATAAATTAGATAACAAACGAATAGCAAAATTCTGTTGTTGTTAAATGCGTATAAAAATATTTCTAAGAGTTGTTTGTTTTCTGAAAAACTCTAATTAAAAATTAAAAAAGGAGGATAATCAGGTTTGTTATATTTAATTGAATTTAAAAAATTCATAGAATTGGTCACCGTATAATTATTTTTTTGTTACTGCAGTCCATAATTGATTCTGTAAAAGAAAAAAAAAGATGAATCTTCAGGTAAATAAATCGTTCCGGAAGTGCATGTCGCGATGCATACAAAAAGAGAAAATGATCTTTACGGATCAGTGCAATAAGAAAGCGGCAGAAAGTTGAGAGATGCTCATTCCGCTGAGAAGTCCACTTGCAGAAGTGTCTCTTTTATACTCTTATTCCATTCGATTATCTGCAGCGCGGTACAGTGCAGCCTCATTTCGCGAAGGTACGTCGTGTGATCAGTCCTCAATCCTCATTTTCGTCTTTTTGGGGACAAAAAATTATGTTTGATGATATATTTTTTGTGAAAAATTGAATATTCGAAGCAGTTTATTATTGATATAATATAAATGAATTTCTGTTGTTCATTCAATTTAATAACAAATAAAAAAAAAAACATTTTTATCCACGACACGCAGATGCCTCTGACGTACTCTACCATCGATGGTGAGATTGGTAAAAAACTGGATCAAATGTTCCACGTTAAAAATGCGTTCGTCAAAGTGGAACCAGGCCGGTGCATCATGCCGCCACACTTCGCTCTCTATGGCCCAAAAATTCGAGACATGGAAATCCGAGAGGACGACGTATGGATGGTATCTTATCCTCGTACCGGTAAGTGCGACGTACAAGAATAACTAAAAAAATTAACAATCATCATTCGAGTATTTATACACCGAAAAATGAACAATTCATGCACACTTCAGGGAGTCATTGGGCTCAGGAGATGGTCTGGTGCATAGGAAACGATTTCGACTACGAGCAAGCCCAGACTCTGTTCGTTTTGCGGAATCCTTTACTAGAGTGAGTGTAGATATGATGTTTATTCTTGAAAAAATTAGATAATTATTGTTTCCTTCTCTGAATTTCTGCGACCTACAGAATGTCCGCGTTGCTGGTACACGGAGAATACACAGAGTGGTTTTCAAAATTGGGCAACAGCGTTGAAATGGTTGAAAAAACGCCGAGTCCAAGATACGTAAAGTCACATTTGCCTTGGAATCTACTTCCGCTACAATTTAAGAGCAAAAAACCGAAGGTGTGAATTTTTATGAATAACAAACTTTTGAGAATAATGATAATAACCGGTTTTTCCCTTATTTTCCAGGTAATTTACATCGCGAGAAATCCGAAAGACACTTGCGTCTCGTTTTATCACTATTGCAAACTGATGCACGACCTCGAAGCAACCTTCGAAGAATTTGCCGAGCTGTTTTTACAAGATATGAGTAATTGAACCCGAATTTATAATCGATATTCCGAATCATTCATTTATCCAGTCGTCTAATTTTTCTTCCTTCATTAATTATACGAATATATAGCACCTATGGGTCCGTTCTGGGATCACGTATTGAAATTCTGGGAGCACAGAGAAGACGACAATATCCTCTTTCTGACTTACGAAGAGATGAAAAAGGTAGAAAAACAAAATTCAACGAAAATAATGTCAGTAAATAAGATTTGATTAACCAAATGAATTTGATCGATCAGGATCTTCCCGGGGTGATTAAGAAGACGGCAAAGTTCCTCGACAAGGTTGTGACATCGAGTCAAGTATCGGGATTATGTGATCATTTGAAATTTTCAAAAATGGCATCGAACCCAGCGATAAACTTGGAACGTATGATAGGAAACAAGTCTGATGTCAATTCGAAATTCATAAGAAAAGGCAAAATTGGTGATTGGAGAAACTACATGAGCCAGGATTTGGAAAAGAAGTTTGACCAATGGACGGAATTCAATACCAAAGGAACTGGACTGAGCTTCCAATTCGAACTCCCAGGACTTGAAGAATAATTATTTTTCTAGCAATTTTTTATAGATTTTTAATCGTTACACATAAACTTTCCTTCTTAATTTTTCTATTCTTGAGATAATCACCTATGTACCATCAATTTTATTAAATATAGAAAACAATTATAACATGATTCAGGTACAGAAATTTTCTGAAAAGTGTTTTAATTTTTCCTGCCACGATTATAAATGTAACAATAGTGACATACAGGGTGAATTCATAACGATGGAAAAGTCTGAAGTTGCCTGCGATCAAGAAATTAACTTGTTTCTCGATTATAGCAAACTTCAGACTCTTCCAACGTTAGGAATTCACCCTGTATGCAAAATAATGACTCATAGGGTGAATTTCCAACGACTGAACAGTCTGAAGTTGGTTGGAATTGAAAAACTAGTTGATATAAAGGCTCGTGTCCTTCGAGTTTCTTCAAAAATCGTTCCGAATATCGAATCTATTGAAACCGAGATTCAAATTTTCGCGCCATTATCCTCGACTCGATCGAAATAGAAAAACTAGCTATTCCTGGACCCTAGCTAACTTCAGACTGCTCCATTATTAGGCGTATTCGCGTTGGAATCAAAGTGATTTTCATCATAATGATGTGCTAATCAGATGACTAATAGCACCGCACTGAAGTTAGGCGCTATGATCTGATTGGCTAGATTATCTCATCATTATGATGAAAATCACTTCTATCCCGCACGCGAATGCGCCTATTTGCGGAATATTGATATAAAGGCTCGTGTCCTTCGAGTTTTTTCAAAAATCGTTCCGAATATCGAAACTATTAAAAACGAGATTCAAATTTTCGCGCCATTATCCTCGACTCGATCGAGTTCCTATATCGATCTCTCGAACGAAATTCAACAATGTATCGTCCAATTGTTGATTCAAAATCCCCGATGTCTGTTTCTGTCTATCCAACTTCGATAAATCGACATAACAATCATATCCCAAACCTGGCAACTAGCAGTCAGCACCAGCCAGTAGCGACGACCATGGTTAGAAAATAAATCTTAAAACCATTCAAAAATTCGATAAAACAAAAACAGTGCCGAGTGTTCATCGCCTCCAAAATTTACGATTCTAACCTCAAAAAAAAAAAAAAAACAAAAAAAAAAAAAAAAAAAAAATCGGAACCAAGAGACAGGTGGTTTTTTTTTCACCCTCTCGATGCCGTAATAAAGGTGCAATCATCGTTTTACCATGTGTCCTTAGACTACGATGAAATAAAAAACTAGATCGATGTGTTCTTAACCTAAAAATAAAATCGACAAGACGAAAAAAAAAGAGAAAAAGAAAGAAAAAAAAATCCGTCACACAACTGACGTCGGGTTCTCAACAAGAGCCTGCGATAAGAACCTAACCTAAAAAAGAACCTTGAAATCGTTCGATTTGTCGTCTAGATTGTTTGAAAATCGCGAACTATGCCTAAGCTAAGAAACAGACACGTGTCGAACAGCTCTTGGCTAAGACAGAGGGAAATTGGTATCAAATTTCCTCTAGGTCACAACGACAGATTCTTCAAGAGTCTTTATTCGTCTATACAGCCGTGCGGATCGTGGGACCACGGCGAGAATGTATCCAGCGCCATTCACGGCGGGGTTTTCAACCTGGAGTATTCTCCCGACGGGTAAACGGCAGCTAAATTCTCGCAATTCGCGACATTGACCCTCGTTCTCAATTTTCAGATCCCTACTGCTGGCAGCGTGCGAGAAACGGAGTATTTTGATGTTCGATCCCCTCTGCCGAAGCCTGATTCACGCCATAGACAACGCTCACAACGACTGCGTCAACTGCGTCAGGTAAGTGCAAAAGATTTTAGAAAAATTTATTTTTTGAGTCCCAACGGCGATTTCTAGGTTCCTCGATCAGCGCATGTTCGCGACCTGCTCAGACGACAGTACCGTCGCCCTCTGGGACGCCAGGAACCTGAAACAGAGGATCAGGACGCTTCAGGGTCACTCTAATTGGGTCAAGAACATCGAGTATAGTCCGAGCGACGGTCTACTTCTGACCAGTGGATTCGACGGCAGTATTTACACCTGGGATATAAACAGGTGAACTTTTCAATCGCAAAAGGGATTGTGCGCCGAAAGGCATAATTCGGAATAAAAATCATCGAAATAATAGTCTTGTACGGTTTTGCCGAAAGCTTGCTGGCAAAAAAACCGTGCAAAACATTATTTCGGTACTTTTAAATTCGGAATTTTTACCCTGTCCCGATTATTAATCTCAATTCCGTAATTACAGACTCTGCGAAACGCGTTAATCTAGTCCTTTTGTTATTCAAGGTCTTTGATAAAAATTTAGAACGTTACCAATATTTTAATTCATGCATATAAACGTGGCATTGAAATTTGAATAGATGAGATTGTCTGAGATTGTCTCTTCTAGGTCGTAGGAATTAATTAATTAATTAACTTACCCGATTTAATCCACTTCCTTAATTTCTCTTTACACAGTTTCACCGAAAACTCATTTTTGTACAATCGAGTGTTTCACACGAACGGACTAATGAGGACTCGACTCAGCCCGGATGCGAGTAAAATGTTGATATGCACGACTTCCGGATACTTGATCATCATTCATAATCTCCAGCTCAGTACTTTGACCCAAGACCTGGCAGGATTCAAGGTGCTCGTCGATCTCCCTTCCAAACTAATTAAATGAATTCGAAAGATAACGACTAATTAGGTCTAAGATTGAGTCTAATTATTGTTTTTCTCTCACAGCCAAACATGTACAGACTGATGCAGCAGTCACAAACGACGATAGAAGTCGCCGCTAGCTTCACGCACCTCTTCTCATCCTCCAGGACTCACAATCGGGTCGAATTCCTCACCGATTTTCCTGTCGGAGACGACGCGGAGGTCATTTCGAGCC
The DNA here is from genome assembly GCA_018420115.1 of Euura saliciscinereae. Classification (NCBI taxonomy): domain Eukaryota; kingdom Metazoa; phylum Arthropoda; class Insecta; order Hymenoptera; family Tenthredinidae; genus Euura; species Euura saliciscinereae. The sequence goes on along the minus strand of JAFFZH010015663.1, from coordinate 59,592 downwards.
TCCAGGTACATCCTCAGGGGTGGTGCGCCCTCTCGAGGAACGTCAGTACCAGGGAGAAGTCTGAGGTGAGACCCAAAAACTCTAGTTTGAATTTTTAAACTCCCTTCATTGTCTAATTCGATCGTTAATTTCCACAGTGGACCTGCGTCCACGATATCCAAGAGCGAGAGGCTTCCGAAGTCGAAGATCAGGTGAAAGAGAGCCAGGATTCCCACCTGATCGACGTTTCTGCCGAAGAATTTGAGGAGGATCATCAGCCGCAGCCTTCAAGATCCGGGATAACGTCCCCCTTCGTCATAGACAGCGCCAGCAGGGCGAGGATAGTCCAGGAGATGACGGACATTATGACGAACTCTTTCGTATCGACGGACGCTGAGCAGCCGGTGAGACCCTCGAGGACGAACAGCTGGCAGGAGCTCCCGAGGCGAAACTCGAGGTCCTCGTCCAGGACGAACCAAAGAACGGAGAGACACACGGTCCGGACAAATTTCGGCGTCGTTGAAGTCAGCTCGGTGGATAATCCACCGTCCGAGTCTCGACTGAGCTCAAATTCCGAGGAAAATAGACTCCACGAGAGCGAAGACGAGGCCGAACGGAGCCCCAGGAATTCTACCGAGGACTTCAGGGTCCCCAGACAGAATTCGCAGTTCAGCGACCTCAGACGGAGGAACGTAATCGACGGGCTAGAGCTGCACGTCAGCACCAGCGACGTCTGGGAGGCGCTGGTCGCGATCCGGGAAGCCAGACACAGGAGGGAGAGGGAGAGGGACTCCCACCCCACGGGGGAGAGGAGAGACTGGCTTCCGAGGTCGAGCAACGGAGTGAGCGTAAATATCCCGAGGTCTTCGCACACGGTTGTGATAATCGGGGACAGGGCGAGGGCGCAGCCGCAGAATCGTCAGGGGTCTCAGACGATGTACGCGATTCCCAGAAACCACAAGATCCATCAGAACACGCCGAGGCTGACGCACTACATAGAGGAGCCGAACGTCGGGTCCGGGTACATAAAGGAACTGTGTTTCTCGTCGGACGGAAGGCTGATTTGCTCTCCGTTCGGATACGGAGTTCGTTTATTAGCGTTTTCGAGCGAGTGCCAAGACCTCTCGAACTGCGTACCGCAGACGAACGAACCGGTCCAGCTCTTCGAGCTCGCGACGAACGTCAGCCACAACGATATCGTTGTTAGCACTAAATTTTCACCGAGACACTGTCTACTCGTTTCCGGTTGTCTTAGCGGAAAGATAGTCTGGCATCAGCCCGTTGTTTAGATTATTTATTTATTCATCGAAGCGACGACGAAGATTTTTGAAAAAAATTAGAGAAAGAGTTTATTATTTTTCTACCATAGATGTGACTTAATGAAATTTTTTATCGATCGTTTCTTGTCAGTATTGAACCAGTGATCATTTTTTTTTTCTGCAGTTTTAATAGACGATTTTGAGATAGAATTTCCTTCGCTTCTTCTGCGATGATTTCCAGGGGGAAAACAGATAATCAAAAATCCATTGAAATAGTTTTTTTTTTTTTTTGTTTAGTCGTTGGCGTCGAACGTCGAAGATATCGAAGCCCGAAGTCAAATTTCAGCTCCGTTTACCTGTAACATAAATTCTACTTCTAAGTCCCGAAGATAAATCAAGTTTCTTTGAAAGAATGAAACGCGATACGTGAAGATATTAGCGTCAGAGACGACGATAATCGTGGGAAAAACAAAAAAACAAAAACAAGAATAAGAAACGAAAATAATGTAAAATATTATATAATATTTGTAAATAATTTATTGTCTAGTTTGTAATATAATAGAGTTTGTTGATTATGATTATAACTGATATACCGAATATTTTACTTTTTTTTTCTTACTTTATTTCTCAGTTTATGATCTCCGAAGCCATCGATTATCGTACGCAGCTTAATTTTTTTTTTTCTTCTACTCTTTCTGATTCCTGAAGGAAATATCGAACGTCTATCAAAGACCGTTGCATTTTTTATTTTTTGTTCTTTTCAAGTAGATTAAAAAAATTATGTAAGCCTGCTGCCTTACGCCTTGCCTTAAGAAACGATCGTAATTAAGTTTTACTAGATTCGTGTTTTTGTGACTTATTTCCTTTTTTGAATCGCGAAGCAATTCGATTTTTTTTTTTTTTAATATGATTATTGATAGAATCGGGAAAATTACACTTCGGCTTCATATTGATAAAGTTAAACATGTAATAATCACAGAATGGAGAAACGGAATAATATTTTTACTTACGTACAAACACATGTGTTCAATTTCACAAATCTCATTTAACACAGATAATAGAAATAAATCGATATTTTCATTTTTCGAAACTATTTTCATGATTATTATTATTTTTTATTCATTCGTTGTTTCTTTTTTATTGCACTGATTAGTTGATAATCAATTTTTTCCTTCCTTTTTCTTTTTAATGCGCCGAAGGTTTTCAAGTCAAGAAAATCTCTTAAGGTAATTTTCGATATTAAATTATGTCTTATTTTTTAGTTTGAAAATTTTTAATAATAAACTCGGTGTTCTTCCATGAAATTTGCCATTAAATTTCGCGATTTATAGTCTCCAATTCTTGTTTCTTTTTATGAGAATGTTTTTAAATATTTCTTTGCAAAAGCAAAAGAGACTTAAAAAAAAAAGAAAAGAAATAAAAAATGAGCTACAATTGATTGAGATGAAGAAAAAAGATAACGAACGTACTTAAAATTGTAGAGTCGAGCCAAATAAATAGCATATTGCGAATTGTCGATATAAATAATATACTAAAAAAAGAAAAGAAAAGAAGAGAAATATTGTAAATTAATCTTCAAGACGGCCGCTCTATTATTGTTAATTAAAAAACTATAATAACAAAAAATGAGATAACATATATAAATAAAAAAAAAACTGGCGATGGCAGCTTTGTCGATGTTGATATAAATAACTAGAAAAAAAAAAAAGAGAAATTTTGATTATTATTCCTATCTATAATGTACATAATACATAATTATTATTATCATTATTATTATTATGTAGGAAAGAAATTCACAAATTATATAGAAGTTAAAAGAAAGACTGCAGGAATTTTTTACTATTAAATCATCGATGCGTTGAACATTCATACCTCCAGGATATTATAATTTGCGTATATCAATTTCT
>JAFFZH010015663.1:0-39211 GCA_018420115.1 Euura saliciscinereae | reverse complement strand
TATATATATATATTTTTTTTTCAATTTTAGAATCCAAGAATATGTAATTTTGTAGAATTTAATTCGTCAATTGAAATTTAAATTCAATTTTTTAATTGACTAGTTTAGAATAATTTCTGTAATCTCTATCAATCAAATCAAAATTTTCTTTATTAAATTGTAGATGACACAATTGTTTCAAAAATTGATCGAAATGAGAATAAAAATTGATTCACTGACTCAAAGATATTTAAAAAAAAAAAAAAAAAACGTAAGAATTGCAAAAAAAAAATTGAGTATCAAAAAAGAAAAAAAGAAACACTTACGAAAATTCGATATAGCCAGAATGGTGGATAGGATGCCGAGGACCATACGTAAGTTTGAATTGTTCGCACTTGTGGCACACGAGAAGGCCAGGGGTGGTGCTGGTCGCGTCATGGTGCAGGTTACTTGATTACTGCTTCGGAAAGTGCCTCTCGGTTGACCACCTAGCTTCCCAGGTCCCACCACAATCCTCCTCCTCTGGCTTGTATCTCAGAAGTCTGCAGTCCCAGGTAGTGCCCCAGGTGCCTGAGGTGTACCTGAGAGAGCACTCCCTGCAGCTCGATTCTCCTAGACGCGGGAGAAGATATATATATGTATGTATTATAGGTATCGATCATCGAAGGATCTCGTGGGATCGTCCGAAGAGAGAGAGAGAGAGAGAGAGAAAGAGTCTCAGCGTTTTGCATAATTACAAATGACATTTCGAGATGATAGAATCGGAACAGGATTTTTATACTGGATTCTTTTTTTTTGTATTTTTTAATCACTGAAAGAAGAAGAAAAAAAAAGAAAAGAAGAACTTTACATTGAGATTGTAGATTTATAGTCATTCAACTTGACTTCAATCGAGAATTTTTTTTTATGAAAATTTGTAACTCGAATAATTTTCCAGTTCTAAAGGATTTCGATATTTGCACCTCTTCCAAAATTCGATTCTTTTAAATTTGTTGAAAGTTTCCAGAAGTTGAAAAAAAAGCGTGGGATGAATAGAAAATTAACATTGATGAAAGCTCGGTGATGATATCAATTTTTTAGCATCGAAAAAATCACGATCTCAATTTTCTACACTAGAGCTTTTTTTTTTTTTTGCACCCTTCTACACTTCCAAATGTCTTTTTTTTTCTTACTTACATAAATCAGTGTCAATTATTTTCACTCGATTACTAATATAGTAAAAATAATCCTGCATAAAAGCTTGTTGAATGCGATTCTCAAGATTTGATCATCATTGGTTTTTTTTTTTAATTATATTTCATTATCGAATAAATTATTGAGTGTAATTTCGTAGGGGCTATGAATTGGAATCAGAAGAATACAGTTAATTTTTATATTTTTTTTAGACTGTGTGTAAATTACGTATATATATAACGGTATGAATTATCGAAGTGGTAAATGATTACTCTCTATTTTGTCATGGCTCGAAAGTTATGAGGAACGCGAATATAACAGAACGAGAATCATCACTGCGGTACAACTATGTACATAAATACATCTAACATTACTAAACGGTTTGCCAACCTACAAACTTATACCGTTTTATTATATTATACATAGTGCTGTGATTATAATTAATTAGAACGCGAAGAAGCGAATGTGCGGTAGAAGAACACGGATACCAAGACGAACGCGATACGATACACCGTCTCATCACAACCTTTTTCTTAAGACTTTTTCAAAAAAAAAATGTCTCTCTGTAAAAGTTCAATTTTTTTACTCCAAATTGTCCAATTTATCAGAGTCCTCGAAGTGTGGAGAAAATAATTTTGGTTTCTTTGAACCAGTTTTTTGTCAATTATTTTTACATGATTTTTATGAAAAATCAGAAGCTTTTTTTCTGATCTTGTTTTTCCAATACGTTGGAATTTGAATTTTGATGGTTTTTTTTTATGTCTGTATTTCTGAAATTCGGGACAATATTGTCGAGCTTCAAAATTGTTGGAATAGATTTTTTTTCAACTTTTATTCTTTCTCGAAATTCTTGAATCAAGCTTTTTGATTTTTTTTTCCCATATTCCGAGAATTTTATAGACATGATTTTCAGGATTTCAAAGCCTTGAAACTGATTAAAAAAAAAAGAAAGAAAAAGAAAATTTATCTTCCCTCCTGTTTTTTCTCATCCAAAATCATTAAATTTTGAGATTCGATTTATTCCTAGGATCAAAAAAGAATAAAATTTTTTACAATATTTTCAGACTTCAAAACTGTTGAAAAATGCAAGCAAGGAGCTTTTTTTTCACTATTCGAAAGCTTTCAGACAGAATAAAACAAAAAAACAAAGAAGACAAAAAATCATTGCATAATTTCCCTTCAATCATAGAAATTTCCTCATCTTTCTGAAACATATCATACATTTATTTTCCGATTCTACGCCAATCTTCGGTCTTTTACTGAGAGTAAAAAAAAAAAAAAGTACGAAACTCCACGAGAACAAAGAATGATTTTTGTAGCCTGTCCAGATAATATTTTTGGTCCGATGACGTAGCCACGTGTGGGTCTCGTGTGCGGGAGAAGTTGAATAAATTTACAACACTTGTAAAGTTTTATTTCTTTTCTTTTTTTTTTGTATTTTATTATTATGATTATTATTATTATTATTATTTTCAAGAGGAGGAGGAGGAGGAGGAGGTTCTGTCTGTTCACGCACGTTCACTTGCAATTGTGTGCGGGTCAAGGAGTTCAAGTGAAAGTATTAAATATCAGTGGCCTCTGCAGGATAGATCTTAACACATCGCTGAGGTTCTCTTTGCTGGTTTATTATTACAAACTGAACAACATGACCAGATATTCGTACCTCCTTATAAAAAATTGAAGACAAAAAAAAAAAAAAAAAATTTTACAAATCTTTTGAGAAAAATTCTCTCAAAAATCGATTTGTCTAATTAATTTGAAAAAAAAAAAATCATCTGGTTCGATATAATTAATGCGAAAATTTAGAATCGTGAGAATTAATCGTAAGAAACGAGTCAAGGTTATCAAGTTTGATTCATTCATTATCCTACGATCGCATCTCACCATTTTTCAATTTATATTCACATTTAAATAGCGAATTTATCATCGTCTGTATCAAGATCGGATTTTATAATAAATAATTAATCGATCATTTTTACGTCGGCGGTGATCCGATCAGAAAAATAAACTGTGGCGAAAGTTTCTTTTCCGGTTAGAGACCTCTAATTCTCCACTAAAATATCTAAATCGTGTCAAGTTTGAGCGCGAAATTTGAATAATTTTTTCCTTTTTCCAACCACATGGAAGAAGAGCGAAGACGAAGATGCCGGGTGTTAACTAGAGCGGTCAATAATCGTTGTTCAACGGTGTGACGAGAAGACGAAAGAAGATCGAGAAGAGGCTAACTGTCTCTTTTAATCGAGGACTGCCATGCCGGTGCGAGAAACGCGGATAACCGGCAATTTCTCCGTTGCATGACGTTATACTCCAACTCCGGTCGATATGTAACGCAAACGGGGGACGTGTCCTAAAAATAAAAAGTCACTTTCGATTCGAGACTTAAACGCAACGGGTCGACGAACTTTGGGAGTGAATTAATTAGATATCCTCTCGAAGAAGGATAATGGAGTCAGAATCACTCAATTATTCAATCGAAGAAATGAAAAGAAAAAATTAAATCAAATTTTATCAAATTCTATGAAATTAGATTCGAGTCGAGCAGAAAAAAAATAGTTTCTAGATTCTAGTCAGCTTTTATCAAATTTGGTTGAATCTGATCAGAGTTTTTGATTTTTGAAAAAATTTGAGACAAGATAAAATTGGACAAAGTGAGCAGAGGGTTACGGCAGTTGATGCTAGATGGCGGTCCATAGTCGTGTTGAATAGTGACGTAAAATCGTGGCGCGAAAGATGGAAAATTTCAAAGTTTGAATTTACGATATAATATTATTGTTACTTTCAATACTAGAAAAATTAGTCTAAATTAATAAAAATTAGAGCCAACGATAACCCGGAGTAGTTACGTGCGTAGTAACTTGAATGTATGATGTATAAATGGTATAATCAGTCTGCAAGTCACGATTCCATGCCCGAGTATATATATCTCTTTATAAGTAACTTTGTGGAGTAATAATTTTCCTCTCGAGAAGAAGTATGGTGTAATTCTGCAAGTCGTTGTACGATGCCTAACAGCTAGAATCCTGTTAATGACAATGCCGAAGTGATGCAGCAAAGTGTTACGGAATTAAGGTTACATATTTTTTTTTTCTATTACCAAAGAACATAAAAAAAAAAAAAAAAAATCAGTTTTTACATCCATACATCTTGAAAGTAAATGGAATTAAATAATCCTGTAGGATTTATCTCAACTTTTTTTTCAACTCTCAGAATCGAACCTTGACGCTTCTATAGAACCAAGAATCGTTGGTCCAGTTCCACCGATACGTACAGTAGACGTGAAACATTTTTTTTTTCTTTTTTTTTTCTTTAATATTACGGCCAAGACCGAGCAGTCGTTTAAGGTCAAGTGATCGCTCCTGTGGTGGTCGGGCATTATTCTATAATTTCCACATTGACACGACACAGTCAAAAAATATCATCGACTCCTGGAGGTAGAAAAAGAAAGGAAATTAATATATTGAGAAAGAGAGAGAAAGACGAGGTACTTTTCCACTATTCGATACTTTCTGATCACACTGTAAATTTACTGACTCGATCTCAGGGTCATGGAAGAAAAACAGTTCCATAAAAATCGTGAATAATCTTGTCCAGACTTGAAATTTACAAATCCTCGTGATTTAAATGGAATTAATACAAGACATTTTGAAATTTCATATTTGGGTCTTGATATTGAAAAAACATACCGATTTTTCAATCACTGTATCTCAATATCGATACGGTTCTGTTAAATTTATGAAACTGTTTTGGAGATTCGAAACGTACTTTTCAGTGAGAAACGGTATTTCGGTCAATATTATCAATAGTTCATCCAGTTGAAAGCGTAAAATTTACATTTTTTTGTTCATTCTGCAATATTTTATGATCCGATTCGGCAATTATTGCAGCGGAAAACCATTTTTTAATGAAATTATCATGAATTTTTGAATCATATGAGTCGATTCAGTCGAATTTTCGAAACATTCTGTACATGAAATTTAGTGTAATCTTGTCTATTGAATTTTCAAACACTGTTACATGAATAATAAAATATTGAAAAAGTTGAATTTTAGTATACAAAAAATATGTGTTTATTGCTTCACACACAAATTTTCCATGAAACTTGATACAGAAATTTGTAACAGTGAGAATAATTGAGGATGTGCACGAAATTCATATATTTCTTCATTCGCATATATGTATTTATATATTGGGACCAAAAGTCGAGTCTGTTTGAATCAATGATGTAGGAGAAACGTGAAAGTAAGAGGATTGTGTGATTCACTCGAAACAAACACACACACAGATACATACATAAAGTCCTGAACTATGTGAGAAACGACATATAACACAACGTTTTAAAAATCTGATATTGACAAGTTGTCAATTGATTCTAATAAACAAGAGTGAAATACCACAACGTCTAATCATTTCTTCGAAAGTCAAGTATGAACAGCCTCATTTTCACTTTCACTGTCTCTCTAGTCTCTAGTCTCAAACCAGAAATCAGACAAAAGTGTCTCTTCTTCTTCTTCTTCATCATCAAATACAAAAAATTCGTTGTTTCTTGTACTTCTTTTCTCGCTAACTTCATATACAGCACAATAGGCGTCTCGACGTTACGTTACATGATGAGGGGGCTTCCTCTGAGTGAAAGTGAGATGCCCTGTTGCCAAATTGTACTATATTCATTACCTGTAAAAAAACGAATATCATTCAATAATTCCGTTTTTTTTCCTGTGTATGAAGTAGATTTTTGTTCTTCTGTTGTTCAGGGGGTCAACTTGAGAGAGCTTTCGGACTCTAGTTGGTTTTCCTCTTGCGGTAATGCAGAAATTACTATAGTGAGTCTTCGAAGTGGGTACAAGCACTTCGCAACATATATACTTGTTGGAAGAAACTTGATGTCGCAAACTTGTGATGTATGTGTTGTTCTATAGGCTTCGTTCCTCTTCCAAGTTTCGAATTTCACCCACGTTCAAGTGTATGTCTACATGTTGTCTTAGAGTTGTTTAATTTTTGTTACTTTTTTTTCTTGTACTCTTATTGTCAGCGAAGTGATTTGATTATTTTTACCGTCTAAATGATGATCTTTAAGATATGTAACAAATGTGTCTCAGAATCTGTTCATCTTCTCTTCCTTCATATCAAGATTTGATGAAAGTATGAAAAGTTTCTCTCTATCCACGCCACTATTTGACCTTTGCAAAATTTATAACACAGGTGAAGCGAGTGAGTAAGTATTTGTTTTAGCATTTTTTTTTCTTCCTAGGTTAATGACGATACTATGATTTTATTAGAGCCTCAAAAAGCGTTTTATTCACAAATTTAGTATTGTAGCATTTTTTTATATGATTCAGGAACATTTTGTGCACTAAAAAGAACAATTTTGTACACGTCATGATATTGAATTGAAAGAATGATTGAAAATATGTAAAATTGACGCAAGAAAAATGCAACAGTAAAATAAAATGTCGATACTGAATCAGTGCAACTGTGCAAATCAAGTGCACAAAATTGAATGGAAAACAAAATCAATGAAACTTATAAGAGAGAAAAAGTTGGAATAAGTTCGTCGTTACGTTTCCATCCCGAGTGTTCAAGTTCTACTCCAGTACTCCAGTTCCGACGTTTATCCGAATTAGGATTTTAACCCGCTTAAGAATGAAGAAATCCCCGTCACGAAATGTACTCTGCAGTGCGGATACTTTGAAAGGGTCTTACGTCCAAAGTGGTATAATAAGACCCACCCATAACCCAGTATACGGAGTTAGGGTTAAAACCACCCCCAGAAAAGGAAAGCATCGTCGACTTCTCTTATACTTATTCATCACGTGGGTGGTGATAATAATAAACTCGTCAAGAATTTGACCCGAATTAATTTTTCAATTTAATAAATAAAGGATCTTTCGTTCTTTTACCACATTCAAGCCCCGAATCGTAAAGTTCAACCTTCGAAATGAATATACTTTTCGAAAGACGTGGTACCAAACAATTTTTTCACGAAAGTACCATAACTCGAGAGTATCGTTCTAAATTTTTGTGAAAAAATATCAAAAATTGAAAAAATTACGAATTTTTTTGTGGAAAACCGTGTTTATCCGGAGGATTTTTTTTTTTAGTATACCTAAAAAACAAAAATTTACAGATTCTTCAATGTCCGAATCTATGTCTTGCTTCAGAAATCGCTCAAAAGGGTTTCGAGCTTGCGAGTTTTTTATTTTATTTTTTTGGTCGCAAGCTCGACAAGAAAAAGTTTCATTTGGCAAGATTATAACGATCTTTTTCATTCCCAAACTTTCACAGTATAGCTATAATATATTACTTTATGGTGAAAAAAATGATAAATTTGTGACTTTTTTTCTCTTCACCTTCTTCTTCTCCCCTCGCAGAGCTTTTATCCATTTTTTTTTCTCTCTCTCTAGGTAATTTATATATGATAGGCTTGTCACGCACTGCATGTGGTTATTATTTCTCTCTCTCTCTTATATGATGTATACGTATAAGGGATTGGGGGGTTGGGGGGGATTTAGGTACACGGATTTCCACTTACTTTCATACGTTAAAACCATCCGCCCTTTGTAACCTGCAGCTAGAAACGAACGAGAGACTGAAGTCGTTCGCGAAAAATAATAATAATAACAACAACAAGAAAAAAAAGTAGGAGATGGATAATACGTCATATTTTTTTACGTATCACCAACTAATGCCAAGGAAAATTAATCCACTTCCTCTAGTTGAGTAAATTCTAAATAAAATAGAATAATAATGACGATATTTTGATCAAAATCGCACGAATCTGAAGTCAGAATCGCAAAAAAAAATACTTCTAAACCAAACTATACTTAACCGATTTTGATGAAATTTATATGGGACCGATCTGAAAGTATATACTTTCGAATAAAAAAAGAATTTTCCAAATCGGTTCATAAATAACGGAGTTCTGAGGTAACAAACATAAAAAAAAAATACAACCGAATTGAGAACCTCCTCCTTTTTTGAAGTCGGTTAAAAATTCAAAATGGTGGATCGAATTCGGTGGGGGGAAAAAAAAACACTAAACATTTTTTTGAACCTCCGATAAAGAATCTGAGGTCTTATATTCGCAAATAAGTAACCGGAAGTTGAACGGCTGGCTCATACCTATATAGTCGACCAAAACTATAAATCTCTGGCGAACCTCAGCCAGGGTCTGCGGTGTAAAACCGTCTTTTCCTCTTATTTTCTAATTAAACGTAGATTCGTAGATCCTCAGAAGTCCCATCCGTATAGTATTCGTCGAGGTCTGCAGGAGAAGAGACACACAGGGTCAAAGAGTCAAAGAAGAGAAGAGATAATTCGTAGGAAATAATTCAATTTCCGGTCCCCTGGTGATGCTGTTCGTTGCAGATGTTGACGATGGTGGTCGTTTGTGCCAGATATTTGCCGTGTATAATATGTATGGTGGCTATAAGGAGATTTCTCCACGGTAAAAGGATTTCGTCTTGTCGATTTTATTATCCCTACGCAGGATATGAAAACGACGCACGCTGTTAGATTAATAGAAAACTATGATGCAGGTCGTTCGTTATTTTATTTATTTATTTTTCATTCCCAATCCTACCGGCTTTCCATCAAGTGTCTCCCATATCAACGGTCAACTCCAGTCACCGTACGTACCAGTGGCATTCGCGTATATATGTATATATTTTATACCCTGACCGCGCAAAACCAATCCCAAGATGCAAAACTCTGGACGTAGCTACGACAGTTCGATTTATACACATGTCAGGATTAATCGGTAACTCAGGATCAAGGAATTCAAAGCGAATTAGCGGATAGATCGATTTATTGGGACGGTGCCGTTCAGTTTACAGCTACTAACCGGGTATTCACAGTTTCCGAGAAACTTGGGACATTTTTCTCACCTTTTGTTTCATCAATTTCAATCAGATTCACCGAGATGTAGGACTTTGATCTCGAAACCTGAAGGAAGGTTCTGATCGAACAGGGAAACACATACATAGGCTTCTAAAAAATGTAGGAGAGCCTCGAAAAAAGTTTAAAAAAACACATTTGAAACTCCGAAAATTTACACAAGTTACCAAAAAGATAGTTTTTCAAGAAACGACCATAAATCTTTAGAAAGCTCACATGAGTCTCCAAAAAAACGTACATAATTTGAAATACAAATGAAATTTGTGATTAAAAAAGATTGAATAATTTTGCAAATCAATCGATCTTTTCATATCAAGTCATTGGACGTAAAATTGTATTTAATTTTCGCGGTTTTATATGGCCGCAGCCAACGCCATCTCTGTATTGAGAAACCTGGTACCCGTTCACTTTTCCGGTAGATGCTCGAAGAGCTGCAGGCTTCTAATTTGTTCTACATTCGATAAAGAAGATGCCTGAAGAAATCGAGAACCTCCGCAATTGATAATGAGGAAGAAATGAAGAAAAATCGAAAAAAAAGAGGAACGTTGCCCAAATTATTGAATTTTTAAGCTCTAGCTAATCAACCAATCGAACATAAATTCCTAATCACAATTATTCTCGATAATCATAAGTAGAAAAGCTTTTCTCTCAAAGTGGCCAAAGTGACTCTAGGAGAACGAGGAAATGAAAAAAAAAAAAAAAAAAAAAACGTAGGCTGGGTCGGGGAGGCTAAAAGTTTGCAGCACGAGGCTAAATTACATCCGGTAGGATATCTAAGAATCGTTGCGTGGGGCACCAGCTGACACAAATTCAAGTTACATTGGACCGTTTGGAGTTAAGGTACAGGCAGGGTAGTTCTTTGCGCCAATGGTCCAAGTTTCTTAAGGGGGTGGGGAACGTCGCGTGTTCTTTTCAAAATAAATTAACCTTGGAGCCTGGAAGCTTGGGAGCTTGCAGAAACACGGGGCTGTAGACCCCGACTTATTGTTGGGAACGTGACGCGTCCCCCTCTGGCCTCCTTTATTTTCCTCCTATTTAATCCCCCCCTAGCCCTAAAAACCTACCCCTGCAGGTTTTAACTTTTTTATATATATATATATTGTTTTTGCAATCAAACAAACAGGCATTGATCAATCAATACATCGTGTTTTTTTTTTTTTTTTTTTTTTTTACCTCGGTCTTGCAGAAACGAAAAAACTCATACGTAGAACCAAAAAAATAAGAATAATAATCGAAAAATACGATTTCATACTCACAGATGACTGAAGATGATTTTTATAGGATTATTATAGGTGGAAATCGATTTTTAAAGCTTAAGAAATTGATAAATTTTATCGAAGAGTGTCGAATCTTTATAAAAGGACGTATTATTAATAAAAATCGATTTCGAAAATTATAAAAACGTACAGACCTGTTTGAAAATTCGTCTTACATCCGTCACGTTTCTGAAACAAGTAAAAAAATAATTATAAAAACGATTTGTTTCAACAATTATATTCGATTTCATAAAAATTGCAAAATTCTTGGGATGATAAAATTTTGCGAAACTTGTTGAAAATAGATCTTGATATAATTAACACGAATCAAAATTCATTTTTAAGGGGTTTTAAAGTCGATGAAACAAAAAAAAAAAAGATTGAAATTTGATATTTTGACGATTTCTGGACTTCAGGGATTGTAAAAAAAATTATCCCGAGTGGTTAGTTTCAGGGCTTATAAAACGGGAGAACCGTATGTCTGACCAAAGCGTCGAGTCCCTCCCCTGCGTTTGATATCGTCTGGAGCCAAGTTACAAAAACGTATCTATTTTGGAATGTGAAAGAAGATGGAGTGTTTCAACCCCCAAGATAAATAGTAGCATCAATTAAGCTTAAGTTAGGTGTTTGCAGATGTCGAAATGTCGAAACGAAGCCTAGCATCAGGTCCGAATATCTGGCCAAACGATAATTTCAGCGTCAGTGGGGGGTCTGGAGGTTGATTTTTTTGCGCGAACGGTATAAGACCGGTTGAATCATTAATCACAGAATAGTGTTTTTGCTATACAGCCCACCTAGACTCCGGAGTTAGACTGTCTAGTCCCAGGGTTTCGTTCCTGAAAGGGTATCCGCCGGCCTTTGTCAGACAAACACCTCGCGACCTGACCACAGACCCTCCCCCTCCCCCCTCCGCCACCCTGATAACAGATTCGTAAAATGACCGAGAGATGAGAACCTTGAGAATCCATTGAGTCGAGAAAAATTTCAGATTTGAAACAAGGATGGGAAATATTGTCGATTCAAGAATATTTGAACTTGATTTATGCATATTCTTAAATTTGATTCAAGAATATTGTATTCAAACTGGATTCAAGAATATTTTTTAACTTGATTTCCAGGCTTCACAGCGGTCAATCCATCTCATTTTAGGGGAAATAGGGGAAAGTTCATGCAAAAATAGGGGGGTATTAGGGTTCTCATATTACAATATGCATATGACAAAATGGAACAAAATTGGATGCATAAGCTTGATAAAGATCTTATTAAAAAGTGAAAATCAGTTAACTTAACTGATTACCAACTGATAAAACATATTATAATAAAGAAATGTCCTAAATTTTAATAAGAACAACGATTTCTCTCAGGTTTTGGTCACCGCTTACAAGCTCACGCGAGCACAGGCGAGCCACGCGTGTCAAGTCAGTGAGCTAGACTCTGGCTAATGCATCTAAATTCTGATATACGAGTAGATCCGCGAAATTTAAATACCAAACTTGAAATAACGTAACTATCTGCCAGAAATAGGGTGGTTTTAGGGGGAAATGGTCTGCTTTAGTGTACATTTAGGGGAAACCCTCAATTTTAGGGTGCTTTTGAGGGAGAAAAAAAAAATAGGGTACTTTTAGGGGAATAGGGGACCCGCTGTGTAGCCTGTGATTTCAGAATATTTTTGGACTTGATTTATGAATATTCTTAAACTTGATTCAAGAATATTTTTCGACTTGATTCAGGAATATTTTTTGACTTGATTTATGAATATTCTCAAACTTGATTCAAGAATATTTTTCGACTTGATTCAGGAATATTTTTTGACTTGATTTATGAATATTCTCAAACTTGATTCAAGAATATTTTTCGACTTGATTCAGGAATATTTTTCGACTTGATTTATGAATATTCTCAAACTTTATTCAAGAATATTTTTCGACTTGATTCAGGAATATTTTTTAACTTGATTTATGAATATTCTTAAACTTGATTCAAGAATATTTTCAAACTTGATTTCAGATTCAAGAATAGTTTTTTCCATGTGTTTCTCACATTTTCTACGCTTGGGCTTTTTTCCACACGAATGTTTCCGTATAATACTTTGAAAGACACTTTGATGCCAAACCAGTGAAAATGTAGTTTTTTTCACCGACAATGATCGATCAGTGTCAATAAGTGTAAATCAATGACAAATATATGTTGTTGTTTCTGAAAAGTGTAAAGTAGAGTTTCTTTTTTTTTTGGATTTCGGAATCCCAGCCGGAGTCCCTGTCCCCGTATAATCTCGTTCTATTTTCTCTTCTCTTCTCTGCTCTTCTCTCATTTTCCTCCTCTTCCTCTTCGCTCTCCTCGCCGCGACGCCCCCAAGCAGAGTCGGGGATTCAACAACCCTCCGGATCAATGCGCGAGTATAGGGTCGCGGTCGCGGTTGGTACCTAGTAGGCGCCACCAGCGTCGCGACGTCCAAATTACGTCCGTCGTTCTCTGCAGTAAGACCTCGCGTTCACTCAGTCCTAGACCGCAGCCACGAGACCAGCTATTGGCCTTCGGGACATCCTCGAGGATCAAAAATACAATATAAAAAAACAAAAAAAAAACACACACACACACCTACAACCGTATCCCCCATTGATAAACCACTGAGATAAGGACAAAGAGAATCAGCGGTGCATCGGGACCGACGAAGACCACAGAAGAAAGGTGAGCTTTTTTTTCATCAAAGTTTCACCTTCACTCGATTGACCATTTTTTTTTTTCTCTCTGCACCAATTAGCCGCATCTTCCATACCCCAAAAAAATCATTCCGAAAGATTTTTCGAACCGCTGACTTCGCAAGCTTCTAAGCTGTAAGCCAGGCTGAGCCAGGTTTTCTCTGGCTCGATACAACAACCCCCTGGTTTTGCGGGTTAGGTTAGACACCCCCCAACATCGATTTCAACCGCTGGGTACACTCAGGTGTTGTTCACAGTGTTTTATAACACGACCTCTGCGAACAGTATCCCCAAACTGGGTTTTTTTCGTTCGTTTCTTTTCTTTTCTCGTTTTTTTTTCAATTTTTTTTTCAAGCAATGACGAGAAAATCTCTTGGACGAAACGACGAAAGCTGTTTCAACGGAGCTTTGGCTCATCCTTTAAATCCTGATTAATTGAGTCGAGCCAACTTATCTCGGGCTCGTCTCTATTATGAAACACTGGATTTCGCACCCCCCTCTTCATTTTTTGATACCACGTAGTCCGAGGAGAGGGAGAAAAAGAATAAAGGTATAACGTCGATGGAACGATATTCAAGCTTTTATTTTTCACCCCTCAACGAACCCTGACCTTTTTTTATTTTGCCCTCATGTCAGTAAGCCAAAGGTTCATTTTTGTTTTTTTCATCACTTTGATACAGAATCAGACCATGCACGTGCTTATGCGAATGGCAATATCTACTTGTTTGTTTACTACGTCAAATACGCGAAGAGGGGGCGCTGCTGGCGCATGGTTTGCGAACGAAAGAGAGGGGATTTCCGAAATCTCAGATAACAGTTTATTATCATTATATATACGCATGATTACATGATTATGTAATCATGTAATTGTATTTTTAGAATGATTTGAATAATTCGATCAACGGTTTTCTGATCTCAACATTTTTTTAACGACTGGATTCAATTATTTATCCTTTCTGCTCGATTTGGGAATCACATTTGGAGAGCTTTGCGAATATCCTGAGTCAATTATGATCGGTTTAATAATTATTCAGAGATTGTTAAACACTTTAGAAAATTGATAACCTTGTTTTTTTTTCTTTTGTAAACGTAAAAAGATGAACTTTTGAATGAAAAATTCTTTCTGTTACTTTGTATGGATTTGACGAACGGTAAAATTTTGTTTTATAATTATTTGTTCAAATATTTGTCTTTTTTGCACATTTTTGAACCTATATGATAAAAATTCTGAATCAATTTCATACATTATTGATCGAATCCATGCGCATTACTGTCTAGAAGATTCGTGCCAAAAATGTGTAAAAAAGAGTTAAAAAAAAAAATAAAAAATTGTCACCTTGAAAATGTACCCCTAAAATTTTGTATTACGTCTAATTCGAATCCACTTTCAAAGTCTCTGCGTATTAATTAACGATTATTAATCACCGTTTTGATGAGAATTGAACGAGAATATGAATTATTAATTGTATCTGTCAGGGTTTTGTCAGCATCGGTTGACTCCAGAGCCACGTGGGCCTGAATATATTCTATTAAAATTGACTGTCACCAGTTTCTCTTAATTCTGACCAAAATCACCTTCAAGCTTGTCTAAAAATAAAGTTTGAAAAAAAATTAACTCTGTCGATTTTCGTTAAAAACTTTTTTTTTTTGCCAGAGGTTTGGCGTCAGATTGCGTCTCGTGGACAGAGGAACAAAAAAAAGTTTCAAATTTGTTCGCGTTTTTATTCCCAACATTTTTTTCTTCCACTTTTACGTTCGGGTGTTTCGATTCGATTAGCGTCCTCGCGCAGCTGACGCACGGTTCGTTTATCTTTGTTTATATTTCGGTTCTCCGATACGTTTGACAATTTTTTTTTTTTTCATCAAATTTATTCATTTATTCATACATTCGAACAACGATTTATCTTCGATACGATTAGACGGAGAATCTTGAGGTGGAAAAACGATCTTCCTTCAGTCTCTTATTTTTTACTTTTTCTTTCTCTGTCATTTCTTCAATAAGTTCGACTTAGTTGACGTGTCCGACTGACCGCGAAGAACACCGCGCGGTTTCTTCTTCTGTGGAAACGGAAAGAGAAAAAGAAATGGAATGGGAAGGGAAAGGGGAAACTCGACCGCCGCGCTGCGTCGATCAGCCACCCTTAACCAATAATCCGAAGTCTTGTCTTATCGGAAGTTGGGACGGAGGACGAAGACACTAGACTCTGAGGATAATTTCTTCTGACGTATTTAGGGATTATGCAATACAGTGATATATACTTTGGAACTGAGATGAAGCACCCAGGCTTGTTATTTCCAACAAACTCTAAAGTTCAAATTTATTCTTCGAATATCTCCCTTGCTGTTGATCCCACGAGGAAAATGACTCGAATCGATTTTGAAGATCGTGAAATCCTCTACAAAAATAGTCTATACAGTTTTTCTCATAATATTGACCGTTTGGAAAATAGAGCAGATCTAATTCTTCAAGTGTCACAAGCGGTTATTACATCGCAATTTATTTTTTACAATATCCCACTTCCGGCTGCTCTGAGGTGAAAAGTGACTAATGTCAGTTTTCAAGATCGTGAAATTCTCTACAAAAATAGTCCATACAGTTTTTCTCATAACATGGACCGTTTAGAAAATAGGGCAGATCTAATTCTTCTCGTGTCATCAGAGATAATTACATCACACTTTATTTTTGACATTATCTCATTTCCGGTCGATCCCAGGAGAAAAATGATTCATATCGATTTTAAAGATCGTGAAATTCTCTACAAAAACAGTCTATACAATTTTTCTGATGACACATACCGTTTAGAAAATAGAGCAGATCTAATTCTTCTAGAGTCATAAGCGATAATTTCATCACACTTTACTTTTAACATTATCTCACTTCCGGTTGCTCTGAGGTGAAAAAGGGTTTCGATCGATTTTGAAGATTGTAAAATTCTCTACAAAAATAGTACACCATTTTTTCCGTGGAATCGCTCGTTTCGAAGATTTCCCAGTTTTAATTCTCCAAGCGTATGTCCTGAGTGATTATTTTCGTCAATATCTCACTTCCGGTTGCTCCCAGGTGAAAAAGTGACTCTTATTGATTTTGAAGATCGTAAAATTTTCCACAAAAAAGGTCTCCATAACTTTCCACGTGGTAGTAGACCGTTGGGAGATAAACGACTTTCAAAACATACTGAATCGTTGATAATAGAATTTCTGTGTATATAGTAATTTCGAAAACAATGAGAAGTCAGTACAAACACGTTTCCGCGTACCCCATTAAAACGATCTCCACCCCTCAAAAACTCGTCTAAACTTTAGTGCGTGTTATAAGTATAAACTTGCGGTTATGTGTGCAAAATCCGGAAGTTTCGATTTTCGCATATTATATACATATATACATCCTGTTTCGAGAAACCCTCGAGGTCCTCGGAGCGTTTCGTTCTGGTTAGTACAAAGTCACATCCTGAGTTTTATGAGGATGGAGGGATCGCGTCGCATCACATTATGCTATATATAATATACATACTTTTACATATTTTACGATATCCCTAACTCGACGTCGTCGTTGGCGAGGATAAAAAGAAGAAGAAAAAATACATAATATCATACACTAAAGAAAAAAATATATATATATTCCAAAATTGTCATAGTCACCAGCCGATACGATCGTCTCCCATTGACGAAAATTGTGATTTTTCTACCGAAACGGAAAAATGGACGGAAAAAAAGAAGGTTGAAAAATTTCCTAGATCGTGTTCGTAAATCACGAGAGTTCTGCGTCTGGTACCAATAACTTAAGTCCTCGGGTTCTTTGGCTGGCATTTCCTCCGGGAAAACTCGGGGTTCCAGAAAACTTCAAACTCACTATACCAACTCGAGGAAAGGTCGGTGATTATTTTTCCCTTTTAACTAAATTTATAGCCAATTAAGACCGTGAGCCCTCCCCCCGTTTCCATACCTTTTCCCCTTCGCTCTCTGCACTCTCCTTGGAGAAATCGAAAAACTCTATCAGTAGGCCGGGGCGAAAAAAGAATCCCGGCTACTACGCGAGACACTCGATGAAATCGAGTTATCGAAAGACGCGTCAAGATTTCATAAGGAAGTCGGGCGACCCACGTTGAATTTTAAATGATAATGTTAAGGAAAATTTAGATTTCTCGTTTTTTTCTTCACATATTTTATCGGTACAAAAAATTTTATATTAATCATTCCAGGTCTTAAGGTGCAAAATTTTGTTCTACAAGCTAAAAAAAAAGTGAAAATCTATTTAAAAAATGGCTCAAATTTACCATCAAGTACCATCAAGATTATTTGTGACTACGTTCTTTTTTTTCTGTTTTAAAAATTCTGTATAGATTGTCGAATTTTTTAAAAATTCTTCCAGTAGCTTTAAGACATTCTCGAGTTGTGTAAAAAAAAAAAAAAAACGAGAAAGGATGAAATTGATTCTTTCGTCCCTGAGGTCATTTTGATAATTTGAATTATTTTTTTTTTTTTCTAGAATTGAAATTTGAGTGAAATCATGTCGCTTTTAATCATATATCATAGAACGTCACGATCTTTAAGATTCTGGATAATTTTTATTTCCCAAAATTCTTGAAAGGATGAAATTGATTTTTTCGTCCTTTAGGTAATTTTGACATTTTCAATAATTCTGTTCCAATTCTTAGTGAAATAATATATCTCTTTTAATTATATCATCGAACGTGTCACAATCTTCAAGATTTTGGAATAATTTTTATATCCCAAAATTCTTGAAGGATGACACAGAAAAAAAAAATGTAATATAGTTTTCGGAGGTGTAGTTTGACCACGTTTCTCGATTTCCACTTCCCTTATCGTGTTCTTCGACGATAAACAAGATTTTGCGATCATCTCACAATCAGAGAGAGAGAGATAGATAGATAGAGAAGAAATACAAGTGGTAGTAGCCACGGTAAGGGTTTGCCGATGCCATACAGACAGCAGGGGTAAAACAGGGGTAGTAAAACTCAGGTTGGTTATACACCGTCTCGTGTCGCCGTCTCGTGTCAAAATATTGTACCAAACGATTCAATACACGCCTTTAATATCCGACAGAGAGAGCAAAAAAAAAAAACGAATAAAACATTGAAATACTACCCTTCTAAAAATACGGGATCAATTTTGGAAGAAAAAAAAAGTCTTCATTTTCTAATCTCTTTGTCGCTATTTTTTTTAATCAATAATAAATTGAGAGCTTCTCAATTTTTTTAATTTATTAGCGTATTTCAAAATTAATTTGGCTTCCTTCATATTTTTCGGTGTGGATATTAAATTTGATTTTCTGCAGATCTGTTATATTTCGAGGGTTTTAGTTATAAGGGAGCGATTATCAAGTTAGCTAAACTTCTCGTCTAGTCGGTTAATTACCGATAAAATTCTACTTATACCAAAACCCTGGTCCCTTCCTTCCTTCCTTCCTTCCTTCCTTCCTTCCTTCCTTACTTACTTCATTTCCAAACTGATCGTGTCACACCTAAAGCGAGTAGAAGGTCTCTCGATTAACGACCCTGGCAAGCCACCTTCCGCCCTAATTGAAATATCATCCTTCTCTTCCAACAATTTTCCAACCTTCATCGTAATCCCAACTTGAGGGGTGAAAATTCCAAGTTTTTAAAATTTAGAAGCAAATTTTTCTCTCGTTCGTTTCTCGATCTACATAAGCCTGTGAAATCTAAAGTTTCAAAAAAATATTTTTCCCGCCTTTTTTCCAACAATTTATCACACCGAGTATTTTTTCTTTTTCCTCCCCAAAAATAAAGATGACAAATATTTATCCACCCGCGGTCAAAGTCGATAACAGATTGCCTCGAGCTGTAACCACCGATGTGTTAGATCGAGCGAAAACACGAACAGCTGTAAGAGAATGGAGAGAGAGTAATTGTTCGGTGAAAATTATTGATGCCCTTTCAGTCTGGGATTCAGAGAAAAAAAGAAAAATGAACGAAAGAGGGTAGACTCTGTATCGATTCGTTCCAATTTTTACAAAAACAAAAAAAAAAAAGGTTAAAACATTCAGATTCTCAAGTTTCTTTACCCACCATGTATTTCATATAACAAGAATTGAGCGTCGGTTTTGACACGAAGAGGGTGAAGGGGCCAGGGTTCAACTCTGAGTGAGAGGTAAAAAGTTTTTTTGGGGAGTAAAAGAGACAATTTTCTGGTTGTCCGATTCACTCAGTCTTCCTTTTCTCCAGTTTGACCACAGTTCTAAGTGATAGATTCGGTCGCTGTCTTTCTGTCTCTCGTTTAAATGCGAGAATAAATAGTTACATATTATTATCTCTAAATTTGTCTTTATCTTGTCAAGATTTTCTCAACAGTGTTGTACGTATTTATGCCGCGCAAATAAAACAAGAATGAAAAAAAATCTCTTCTGTAACAAACACTCGGAAAACTCGAATCGTCGAGTGTCCCTCCTTATCGAACAAACAATCAATGATAAACTGGGAAAGAATTTATACTCAAAGTTTTAAGGAATATAAAGACTTTACTGAGAGACTATTTTTTACAATCCGGTACAAAATTGTTTGGTGTAGAATTTTTTTTTTCACATTTTGGTAACGATGTTCGAGCCAATTATCAAACTGAGTTTATCAAGATTGATTCGATTTATTTCCTCGGTGTATCTGGATAATGAAAGCCAGTCACGTACCCCGGGGTCCCTTACCAAAAGTGGCACGTTTTCCAATTGTCTGTTATGTGTTACCCCCAAGAAACTTTAGGTCTCAACACTTACAGACACACGATTGCTTTTCTCTCCATTTTAGGTATAAAAAGAAGACGAAATTTGTTGTCAAAACTGTACATTATTAAAAAAAAAATGGAATCTTTTGGAGTTTCAAGTCAAAAAAGTTTCCACGAACTAAAAATTTTCCTTATGTTCATTAAGAGAAATTTGTTCACACCGACGAATTCTTCCCCTCTGTCATTATAATGACAGACTGCGACCCTTAGGAAGGTATTTCGACTTTCTAAAATGGTATTTAGATTGATTTCCTCCACCCAACTAATTAATTATCAACGTGAGACGCGAGTAAATTCCAAGGTAACACCGAAAATGGTTATAACATGGCAGGGGTTGGTTGTATCCAACCCTTCACAAACACTGCGAAACTTAATATGTTCAGGGATTTCTGGTTGGCTCGTGCAATCTTGGCGACAACGCGCGTTTCAGACGTTCAAAATCTCTGGTTCCCTTCTAAATTGGTCGGATATTTCGGTACACACATAGACAAGGAGCCCCTGGCCCGGGATTTTGAGTAGCTTCAAGCTCCAAGCTCCAAGCTTTGAAGCTTTCAAGCTTGCAATGGCGAAAATAGCTAGGCTCCCTCCCTCTGGGATATTTAATGTATGAATACTGGCATGCGAGGTTAATTCCCATCAAACTTACAGTCCATGGGAGGAGTTTCAGCGGGCATTAAATACCAGGATATTTAATACCATTAGAAATAAACTGTCACATGGGGGGAAAGGCCGAAAGCTCCTCTCGTTTCAAAGCGTTTAGAGAATTATTTTCACGACCAAATACATATATATACAGGAGATAAAAGCCGGACCCTGTCACGAAGTGTCCAACTTTGATATAGAGTCTCACCGGATTTTGCGGGGTTGTCATGACGAAAAGTTTTCCCAGGACGTGAACAGAAAATTAAAATAAAACTGTACATATGACAGATGAAAGAGCGTAATTTTAACGCCGAGTTTTATAGTGCATTTGGTAGATAGAGAGAGCGACATAAATATGACTCTAACTTCGTTATCGCTAACGTCCGTCAACTGCTTTCGTTGCTTTGTGGTGGCACAGGAGGCATCCAACGTCGACGAGTATGTAACGTCTGGCTTATCCGTTTAATTAACTAAACAATACACCAGCTGGAAACAGATATTTCCATAACTGTGAGAAACTCGGGCTGGAATGTATCTCGACTGATTATGAATGGAAATTAAGGGTTTCGAAGGGCATCAACTTCTCGACATTCTCAGACTCGTGTGTGACGCCATTTTCACCGATGAAGAAAGCTTCTATCCTCTCATTCTCATATTCTAGCAGAGAAGATATTCTGCTTTTTTTTCTCCTTCTTATTTTACTGTAGCAAAATAACGACGATGATGATTGATAGGGTATTCGAGTTAAGAACGAAATAATGATGCGCTTATAGAATACAACAGCAACAACTTTGTCAATAATCGAAGAGAACCAAATCTGCAAAATGGGATTCGAAAGTACACGTTTCACGAACAAGTCCAATTTATATTCAAAACTGTAGCTTTTAGACGCTATGGAAGTTGAGCTTGCGAAGAGGACCGATAAAAACGGTGACCATGATTACGAACTCCGTAACCGTTGGTCCTATCGATTTGAAATTTATACACTATCTTCATATCGTTATTATAAAAGCTTTTATAGCAGGATTTTCTGATCTGACTCTTTGTTTTTGAGAAATAGTCAAAAACGTATCTAAAAATGAACAAAACGTTGTATTTAAGTACATAATTTGCCTCTAAAATGTGATAACCATGTGAAGAATGGAAGAAATTCGAATCGGTATACAAGGTTCAAAAGCACACAGATTGAGCTCTGATTCAGAAGAAAAAATTCCAATTTATCTTAAAAATTGCGGTCACCAGACGCCATGGAATCAGAACTTGCGAAAAGTGACCATGATTAGGATCTCCGTAACCGTTTATCCGATCGATTTGAAATTTATACACTATTTTTCTATCGTTATTATACAAGTTTTGATAGCATGATTTTTTAATCTGACCTTTACTTTTCGAAAAACAGTCAAAAACGTCTCTAAAAATGACGAAAAAAGATACAATATGTGTACTCTTGTATTCTTCACACAGTTATTGTATCATATTCCATCTCAGACGTTCCTTCAGGCTTCATGAAAAGGGGTTCCTCGTATATGGAGTCCCGGGTTTTGAATGCGATCGTTGATTCACGGTCTACCGTGTCGTTCCCGTCGCCGGTTTTATCTACGTTTGACAACGGTCAGGTCAGGATTTACGGATGCCCGAGTTTCCCTAAATTCGGCATAATACATAGATATATCGTCGGTGTTGATCGTTTGGATATCCAAGAGCATGAAGCCGGGTTGGTTGGTCAACGAACCGTTTCGAGCCCTTCGATTCCCGATCCGGATCATGGACGCGTAGTTCAAGCCTTCCGCATGAGTTATGGAGTCTGGAGGGGAATAATAGGCCGACGTGTCAGAGACCGAGAAAGTAAAGTAAACCGGAGTATAAAAAGCTCGCGAAATTTTCTCCATCCTCAAAAAGAAGAAAACAAAAAATAAAAAATTGCGAATGGTATAAAAAAAGAGAGAGAGGAGCGAAGAGAGCAAGTTAAGTCGTAACGTTCCCGCTCCTCTATAGCCTATGGGACCGTTTACATAAATTCACCACTTCCCACTTTCCACTTCCCCGTACATCCTCGTACCGAGGTGCCTCGACGGGATGGGGTGGCTTCGGGAGTAAACCCAGATCCGATCCCCGGCGCTTATACCGAGATAGAACAAACAACGTAGAATATGTATATTGCTTTACCCTCTAGCCAAACCTCTTATTCGAAACACGGAGGTCTTCGTCACTCGAAAATCACTTCACTTTGTTCCGCTTCGTACCTCCGCCGCCCACGCGAGGATAACAAAGACCTGTTTTAAACAAAATCGAATTCACATATTATGCCCAAGGGCTTTTTTTTTGTAGTCGAGTTTTGGCGTCAGTTTTTTTTTTCTCACGACTGATTAGACAGTTTATGGACATTTTGGACCAGAATTTTACTCTTCTCTTTCAGGGCTTTGATCCAGATCCTATTCTAGACCTGATAAATCGATTTTTGGACATTTTGGACCATCTTTGACATATTTTTTTTTGTCTAGTTTTGGTCTCAGTTTTTTAACGAAAATCGTATCTTCAAGTCTCACAAATTAGTGTTTCAACATTTTGGACCAAATTTGTCTTCTATTCGATACCTTTGGTCACAAATAAGTAAGAAATCAGAGAATCTAAGGCTTCTAAAATCTAAGAACAAGAATTAGAAGACAGTATTTATTAACCTCCTTCGACCCAAAGTTCAAATTCATAAAATGCACAGTTTTTTTATTTTCATTTCAACGTTTAGAAGAACGAACGATTTTCAGGACATTCCGGATGAAATTTGAATATTCTTTTCTTGATATCGTATCGATTGATATTTCGACGATGAGTAAGAGTAAGAACATTGGCTAGAAATATTTTATTTCTAATATTTAAACCTAGATGAAGGAGGGAGGATAAAGAAGTAAGACATTTGAGATTTGAGATCGTGAACGACGTGGTAAGGTTGGTATTTAAAGATCGTACCGTTTCGCGCCACCACTTACCCTCGGCACTTTACTGCAAACACAGAGCTACCTACTTTACTCTTACGTTAGCTTCGCGGTACCCACTTCCTGAGAGCGAAGCTCTGCTTGGTTGTCGTCGACCAAGAGCTTGTTTTTCCTTTTCTCTTTTCTCTTTTTCTTTTTCTCCTTCTACTAGTACCTTACTTCTTCCTCCTTTTCTTCTTACTTCTCTCTAACTTCATCACATATTTAACTATAATTTTCTCAAAAGACTCGAGCTTTGAATTCAATTTTGAATTATACAAGGTGAGTTATCTCCGCGTCTGAACGAGGGAGGGGCTTATCACTGCTGATGCTCCGCCCCTTGGCGTATCACAAACTGTTATCACAATTTAAGTTAACATCAAGCCGTCGATACTTGGTCTGATCGAGTAAGATACTGTTGACTTTCGAATGAAAACAGTTTTTGATACGCCAAGGGGCGGAGCATCAGCAGTGATAAGCCCCTCCCTCGTTCAGACCCGGAGATAACTCACCCTGTATACAGCAAAATCAAGAATGGAAGGAAAAAAAAATGTAAAAAGCATTCACTTTGAAATTCGAAATGTCAGTTTAGAAAACATTTTCACAGTCACTGTGTGAATCTCGACTTCAAAGCGATAAAATTTAATTTGGAATTCACCTTGAATGAAAAATTTTTCTGATTTTTCTACTCGAGTAAAAAAGCGGGTGAACATTTTCCTCACAGTGGAGCTCATCGTAGAATTTGGGGTTCGAGATTGATCCGGCTAAATCCGGATTGTCACGATGCAGGATCGTCACGTTTGACCCATTAGTTAGAAATTAGTATTCGGTGTATTAATTCGTCCAGAGGGTCTAGTAGGTATCCGTGCCTAACGTAACGTTGGTGCGGAGGAGCCCCTCGGTATTATAAATCGCCATAAATTATCTCCAAACTGATCCCAAGGGGTTTTCAAGCCCGAAAGTCCAAGGTACGAATAAATTACCACCCGAAAACCATAGGGTGTCTAACGCACTAGAAATTATAATTAATCCGAATCAAATTTAATTTCGCTAAATGAAAAGGAATTCAAATATCGATAATTTTTGGACCGTTTTCCAACTTAGGGATGAAATTTGTTCGGGATTAGGCCGAAAGCCCGAAGCTTTTTATCCAGCTTTCAAGTTATACCGACAAAATTTCAAGCAAAGCTCTTTCCTCATTGAAATATAATTTGAGGTAATCAGTGTCTGATTAGTCACAAATAATTACCGTGACATGAATTAGAACAATTTTCTGCAATTTATTTATAATTGTTAAAAAAAATGAAATAAAAAAAATCGGCGGGAGGGGGGAGAGAATTGACCTGCAGGAATGAAATCGATCGGATTACAAGGTATTTTCTCCATTTCCCTTGGGTCTTTGCCGCATTTTTCATATAGGTCCGCGTTCTCTGATGCGGCGTATAACTGCAGCACCGTGGCTGTGATGAAACGAAATACCGGAGGGAGATGAATGCCGAGAGAGGGATGAAATTGAGTCCCAAGAATACTCTATTCGATTTTTATTTTCATTTTTCTCTTGAAATTTTTATACTGAAAACCTTCGGTAAATTCTTGACTCAATCCGATTGCGGTTTTTCCTCAAACTTGATTATTTTACCCCCCCCGCCCCCTATTTTTTTATCGTCTTACCGAATCATCCCTGAACAATACTTGGAAGAAGAAACATAAATCGATTTCCTCAAACGCTGATCTTCGATTTCTGATAATTTGATAAATGAAAATACTAAGATTAGAAGACAAAAAAGGGATTTTCGAGTGGGATGACGAATTTTAGATACATTCACAAATCAAATAAAAATACGGATATCAGACACTTTTGGCTATATCTCACTTCCGGTTCCTCCCAGGTGAAAAATGAATTCAACCAATTTTGAAGCTAGTAAAATTTTCTACAAAAAAGGTAACCACAGTTTTTCGTGTAGACTGAATCGTTGGAAAGATACAAGCCCGAAAGTCAGATGCTATTGAAATTCATGGTCAACTAAATTTCACGATAAGCATCAGACATTTTTATTGATATCTCATTTCCGGTTCCTCCCAGGTGAAAAATGAATTCAATCAATTTCGTAGCTTATGAAATTCTCTACAAAAAAGGTGATAACAGTTTTTCGTGTCGAGTGAATCGTTTGGAAGATACAAGCTCGAACGCCAGGTGCCATATTTAATTCATGGTATCAATATAATTACAGACAACAGACATTTTTATCGATATCTCATTTCCGGTTCCTCCTACATGGAAAATGAATTGGACCAATTTTGTAGCTATCAAAATTGTCTACAAAAAAGGTTATCACAATTTTTCACGTACGATGGATTGTTTGAAAGATACAAGCCCGATAGTCAATTGCTATTCAATCCATGGTCTAAATAATTGTCTCGAAAATTTGTCTAATATTCTCTCTACATATACTGTATTCTCGTTGATTAATTAGAGCTGATTAAATCACCACGGAAATTGCTTATTATACGTATTCCAGGCTCCAATATTGGTGCACAGTCGCTCCATGAGATCCTTACTCAAACTATATTGTCAGACCCGTTCATTAACGTAATTCTAATTCTCATCTCCCCCGAGTCTGTAAACCAAAAGCGTTGTTGGTTTATTCGTAAAAAATTTTTATACACACCGATCACAAAACGCGTTTTTTTTTTGTTTGTTTCATGTATGGAAAAAGTGTATAAAAACTTGAACGGTGAATGTGAAAAAAAAAATTGAATAGGGAAAAATAAAAAAAAATAAAATAAAAGTAAAAAGAAAAAGTAGAAAACGAGCTGGTAACACACAAAAGAAAAACCCCCGTCAGACATTTCCGACTCTTTTCTCAGCTCTTATCTTAACGGGCTACAGGTTTAATACAAAGCCTTGAAAAAACCCCCTCGTCTGCCCGGAGAATTTCCCACTCTTTCATACTAGAACGACCAAGAGGTTCTGACTTATGTCCGACATTACTGGAACACGAAATGGAGACGGGGAAGAAACCCTAACTCTGTTAAAAATTGACTGAAGAGATGAGAAGCGGTTTAAAAAAACAAAAACAAAAAATTATCATCATCATAATCATCATTTGATTTAGATTTTTCAGTGACTCAAAGAAAATGTCAGGTAGCATGAGAATATGGATTTTGGATTAGTTATCAGCGACCCAAAAAATATTCTGATACAAATTTGGGTCAGATCAATTTTTTTGAAGATTTTTTTGAAGGCTTGATTGATCCGAAATTTTGAATTTTGAGGATCAGACTTCGGATTCGTGATCAGGGACGTAAAATATTTAAAGATACTAATTTTCATCGGAATCCTTTGATCAGTTCTCAAGATATCCTGACTTTGACGATATTTTCTGAGAATTTCGTTATTTGAATAATTCTCAAAGTACTGAACCGATCTGAACGAAAATTTCGTCGGTCTTAGGTGTTCAAAATCGACGTCGATTGAGACGAGAATGATCAAAATCCGATCCCCCGTTCCCGAGATATAGCCGAACGAAAAATCAAACATAACCTAAAAACGTGAATATCGGAGTATTCCGTGTCTAGAAGGAGATAAACGTGGGTGGCAAGATAAAATAAGGGATCGCATTCGATCGCTGTTAAATCGAATCAGAAGTATAACCAGTTCCGAGGTTTGGTTTCGGCGGGGATTAGCCGAATCCATTAATGGTGGTTTTCTGGCCAATTTCGATGGTCCACTGCCCGCCAAAGGGGCGTCTGATTCTCGGTCCACCGCTCGTCTTCCGCAGGGTTGAATACGAGCCCGAGATTACATCTCTTAGAATCTGGATCATGACCAGTTTCCGGTATACGTGGCGTCAGAAACAGAAATCTCGGTCTCTGGCACATTTTCATACCAGACCTCGAGATCCGGAGGATAACAGATTGATCAAGTCCGAAACAGAAGGACCCAACTCAAGATCAAAGTAAATTCGCCACAAAGAAAAAAAGACGAATAAAATTATCATAATTTTAATTTTCTTTTCCTTCTTCTTTTTTTTTCGTTACTTTTGATTAAATCGACCGATCCTCGTCCCTTTGACGAATGTCGCAGACTTTTCTGTTATCAAAATTTACTCTTGGTTTTCATGCAGATTATTATCCCCTGGAATTTATGTTATTTGTGTAATTATCGGTCAAAAATTAGCAATCATTAGATTTGAGGAATTTCGAGTATTGACAAAAGTTTCATTACAGTTTAAAAAGCCAGTTTTTTACTTGTTCAAATTTTTATATTGATTTTTCAATTCATTTTTTTCAATCTTTATGAAACTTTCATCGCAATTTTGAGCCATGGAGTCTATATATTTGAGACCTGAAACAAATTTGAGATCACAAATTTAGAATTTTGTATTATTCACCTCCATCTTTCCCGAAGGTTCGTAAAATATGATGGAAGCTACTAGAAAAGTGAGGCCAGACGTGGGTTATAAACGATAAATAATTTACTACCAGACCATATATTTCGAGTATAAGTATTGTATGAGTCGTGTCTTCAGAACTGTATAAAATCGAATATGATATAAATTTTTTTTTTAGAAATTTGTCACTTTTTCTCTTGTTCATTTTTCATTTTTCATTACTTCACAAACGTTGTGGACCAGGAGGATAAAATTCCGACAGTATCGACACAGCTTCTTCCCAACCCAACCCAACCACGATCCGTATATTATTCTCGAGTGTGTAAAGAAAACGAAAATTCTTGACCTCTTTCTTTCTTTCTTCGATCCAGTTGGTCACGAATACCCATTACATGGGATTCATCCATGCCATGCCAGTGGCCAGCTGCTCGAAGAAAAGGAGACTACATTTCATTGTCAACAACGAACAAACACGAGAACATTTTGAAGGGGGACACGATACAGATTTTTTTTGTTATTTAATTGGCTCAAAATGAATACAAAATCCAAAATCTCCTCTAGTTCCTATTTTTGTTGTTGTTTCTAATTATCTAAATACTAAACAATCGAATTTTTTGAAAGGAATGAAAAAACAAACTTGCAGACGAAACGTTCGAATTTGAAAAAATATCGTTTTTTTTCTTTCGTAATTCTAAAATGGTTTCACGGTTATTAAGATTTTAGATTATCAAAAAAAGTAACTAAAAAAATAAAACAGAATATTTCAGAAAATTTGATCTCGATTTTCAAATTGGACTAAACAAAGAAAAAAAAAAATTCTTCATTCATTTGATGAACTGAATATTCTAAAAATTGTAAAATGATATTCAAAAGTTTATCTCTATAATTTTCTAAATTCGTTTTGTCACGTGAGAAATTTACTAGAAGCCAGAGAATAAATATATCAACGAGACTTTCAAGTGGGTATTGCAACGTTTCATACCAGGAAAAACAATTTCCGCATCGATTTTTCGCCCCATATATTATTTATAACTGGCAATGACCGCGCGGCTCTTTGTCATCGGAAAATTTGTAACGTTGAAATTGTGTTATGGAAGCAAAAAATTTAATCGTGCAGACTTTCAGTGCATGCGCTTTTTCATTTTTGTGTTCTAAAATTCTTGATAAAAGGAATACGTAATTCGGGAAAGGGGAGAAGGAAAAAGTGGTATCATTCTAAACTCCATTTCCTCTTCTTTCATCCCCCCGCCATGGTGAAAATTGAGTAAAATTCTTCTTCCCCCTTTCCCGACTCCCCTATAAAATTTTCGCTCCGGATTCACACCACGAACAATTCAAAGGTTCTTGAGTATATTTCCTGGGTCCCCTCATTTCCTCAGTTCCTTAGCCGCTCCTCAGTTCCCTCGAGGATGCAAAATTCTTATATTTTTGAACCGTTTTGCTCTCAGAATATTTTGACTTATCGAGGCCGCTTCCTTTGATCCAAAAGTATTCCTAATGCATGTGTAATAAACTCTTTGAAAGTTGATATCTGTCAAAGAAAAGAACCTCTCTTCAAGGGTCTTCGAAGATTAGGTTTTTTCCTATCTCTCTCTTTCACGAAGACCACCAACGACTTTCTTTTTCTATTGCTTCTCACATTTTATCTATTGATTCATTCTCTCAGATTTTCTCTATAATTGATTCAAAATTAATTTAAATGATAGAATATTATATACATCTTGATTTTTCTTCTTCTAGTTTTTTAATTTTCTCTGTTTTCTCTTTCGAAATTTTGACCGAACGATTTTATTCTGGACCTCTAGTTTTTCTTTTCTCTTCAATGCTTTTGATATTTTTCACAGATTTTCATTTCATTTTTTATTCGTATCTTCTTATCTCTTATCTCAGTTTTTTTTTTTCTCCTTTGCCGTTTCTCTGCTTCATATTTTCTTTATTTTTTTCAATGGTTTCTTTGAACTCGTAACGATTTAAAATCCGGCTTAAACTTACGACTTCGTGCTCGAAATTTTTCTTGGCATCGATAAATTTTCTAAATTTTGTTCTAAAATTTCGTAACCCTCAACGAATCAATTTCAGCCCCCACTTCCCACAATGTTATAATTCGGCACCGTAGCCGCCACAGGCTTGAGGCTTCCCCCGGTGTTATAATTGTTTAATAATCATAGCAACGAGGTACAGAGCGTGTTTGTCGCAGGGGTTGTTTTCAGGGTTGGGGATTACGCGATGCGTGCAAGTCCTAACGCGGATAAAGACAAACATGGATGAAACCGAGTATCACAAGTATGTCTATGAACATGTGATACCGCGACAGGAGACGACGACGAGGGCCCAGGATTTTCGGAGTACCTATAACGAAAGCGTGTCAAGCCTCGTCGAGTTCTATTTAACCCCCGTTTACCCCGTTTGCGTTGGAGCACTTGAGGTCCTTCGAGGTATAGTTTGCTAAACGAACTTCTTACACCGAATATCGCGCAGACGACGTTCACTGCGGATTATACATATAATGATGTGTACATTCGTGCCTCAAGATGTTCCATTACTCTCCCTCTCTCTCTCTCTCTCTCTCTCTACGTATCTCTTACCAAACCCTAATAAGCTCCGTTTCGAGAACTGCTGCGTTTTGTTTGCACAGACTGTTAGACCCCTTCAAAGCTGCCCAGTCATTATAGATACTACTCGCAAAGCTCGCAAATTTCTCTGCGCTCAATCTGTTCAAAAATTTGCCTACTCAACGGCTGACCCTCGATATTATCATTATTATTATTCTGAATTTTGAATCTATCGGACTAGAGGAAGCAATTTAATTATTTTTTGGACCCTGTTTAGCAATTTAGGCTAGTTTTAATTTTGGCGGTTAAAAAAAGAACGTCTCAAGTATCGTGAGAGTCTGATGATTTCTTTGGTTATTTTTTACCAGCATGATGGATTCGATATTAAAAATTTTGAAAATATGGCTTCAGATCTGTATGGCTAGAAAATTATTTCCAATCATTTCAAGATGGAATTCAGGAACTTTGAGGAATATGAAGTAAAATTTTCCAGATTCAAATCAAAATGGTGAAAAAAAGAAACCAAAAAATATTCGGATTGGGATCGAAATTGTTACCCGGAGATTTTTTGGGTCTCCGATCACGAATCTGAAGCCAAATTTGCTAATTTTTTTACCAGCAGATCGAATAAATTAGTGAAAAATTCGGGGATTTAGATCAAATTTTGTACATGCAAAAATTTTTTTGGTCACTGACAACGAATTCTGTCATTCAATTTCGCAATTATTGTTCTCTGAATAATTCTAAAACTACTGAACCAATCGAATCTAAAATTGGGTCATTTTTAAGTTTTGAAAATCCACGACGATTGAGACTAGGTTGATCAAAATCCGATAAGACGTTATCGAGATATCGTAAATTGAAAAATCGCACATAACCTCAATAATCTCCAACAATCTCGCGAAAGCTTCGCTTCTAATTTATTTTTTTCGGGTGTTGATAACTTTTCTTTATAGTAGGTACCTGGAAATTTGGGTATCAGATCGTGTCAAAAGTACAAAGTTATTTTGCCGGAGTCATCAGCGCGTGGGATATCGTTACATCTATATATACCTCTAGGTTTAATTAATTTTATTCATTTACCTAGCCAGGAGGGAAGTAGGGTTTTGGAAAGAGAACAGAGCTCGGGTTCGAAGAGGTGGAGAAAATTATCCGAACCTTCCAACTTCTGGGCCTATATCCAACCGCGGAGTTAACTAATTTTCACATTGTTAAAATTAAAATCCCCGAGAGTGATTTTCAGGTTGGACGTAGGTTGAATTCCGCTCACCGTAACTCACTTGATGTTACACGTTCAGGAATAATTGTTAATCAAACGAAATTGTACGCGAAAAATATACCCTGCGTTTTTTTTTCTCTCTTTCTGTCTATCTCTTCTCTTTTTTCTCTGCCCCTATTTTTTACTCCGCCATTCTCTTATCTCCTGGACCCCCCCGTGATTGATGCCGTGCCTCCTCTCCGCCCAAAACACCGCGCACGCAATCCCCACGACGTGGACGAATGATAACCGTAATCACAATCAAGTCTCATTCGGCTTACTTACCCCCCGCCCGCACCCCCAGTATCAATCATAGTCTGGCGAACCCCGCACAGGTTTTGGTACGTCTTTTACGTTCAAGCTCTCGAATAATCCCGAACTTCAAGCTCGAAACGTCGACTAGGAACGAGAAAAAAAAAACAGAAAAAAAATCGGGGTGAAATGAACTGATTATTATTATCAATTGTCAGCAATTTTTTCTAACTCAAACAGCAAGAAGAAAAAACTGAAAAAAAAAATCATTCAAAGGGTCAAAATTTTTGTATTCGGGAGAACAAAAAATACTTCGAATGATTTCCTTGACAGAAAAAGCTCTGAAAAATCAAGTAAAAAAGTTTCTTCAATGTCGATTTGAGGAAATGAATGAATCTTAGAGGACTATTTTGCTTCTTCTCCTTGATTTTTCTCAGAGATTTTTCTATCAAGGAAAAATCATAAGAAGTCTTTTTTCTTCCAAATCCTCTAAGATTCTCCGATTTTTCATAATCAACATTAAAAAGCTTCTTTCTGCTGATTTTTCAGAGCATCTTTTGTCAAGAAAATCATTAGTCTTCGATTATTTTCACTCCAAAGCTCGTCAATGTCATTGTTCTCCAAGATTCTTTGATATTTCAGAGTCAACATTGAAGAAGTTCGATTTCTTGATTTTTCAGAGCTTTTTCCATCAAAGAAATCATTTTGAGCCTTTGCCTTTGAGCCACTGCCTTTTTTTCTGTTTAAGTTAGAAAATCGGTCGATTGATATTGAGAATTAATAAGAGCGAAGAAGGATAAGAAGAAGATGAGATCGGTGGCGACTGTCAACAGAAAAGTTATCCTTACGATTCGGAGGGGGTTGGGGTGGGGTGTGAGAAAGTTTAGGGCCAACGGTAGTGGAGAGTAACGGAGTTTCTAAAGTTTATCAAGTTTTTAGATAAACTTTTTGGACCCCTCGAGGCATGAGGGAGTATATATAACTCAAGAGAGTGGGAGACACTCCGAACCCGGTAACGATATCAGAGTGTAATAATCTTACAAACACTTGGCTAATTCTTATCTTATACTTAACTCTCAACTCTTCGGTACTCAAAGTTTATAGAATTAGTTTCCAATCCTGATCCTAATTATTAAACTGCATTCAATTATTCAATATCATATTGCGCGTTGTCTACCCTAGTGCATTTTCAGAGATTGTTCAATTGGATTCAATCAGATTCATTCAGACTATAATAAGAGCCGATATTGAAACACAAAAAGCTTCTAAATTCATAAAATTCACTTTATTTGTCATTTTTAAAGACGTTTCTGACTGTTTTTCAAAAACAAAGCGTCAGATCCAAAAATCATGCTATCAAAACTTGTATAATAACGATACAAAAATAGTGTATAAATTTCAAATCGATCGGATAAACGGTTACGAAGATCCTAATCATGGTCACTTTTCGCAAGCTCTGATTCCGTGGCGTCTGGTGACCGCAATTTTCAAGATAAATTGGAATTTTTTCTTTTGGATTGGAGCTCAATTCGTGTGCTTTTGAACCCTGTATACCGATTCGGATTTCTTTCATTCTAAACATGATCAGAGGCAAATTATGTATGTAAATGTAACGTTTTGTTGATACTTAGAAACGTTTTTGACTATTTCTCGAAAACAAAAGGTCAGATCGAAAAATGATGCTATCAAAGCTTGTATAATACCGATATGAAACTAGTGTACAAATTTGAAATCGATCGGATAAACGGTGACGGAGTTCCTAATCATGGTCAACGTTTTTATTGGCACTTTTCGCAAGCTTTACTTACGTAGAACCTTATTTTCTCCCACTCTTCGCAGAGTGATCAACTTCTCGTTGAATCTGAACAATTAAAAAAAAAAAAAACAGAACGTATCTTCAGCTTCAGCTTTGATTCATGACTGAAGAGTAGATAAAGAGAAGATCCTCTTCTTTGTAGTATGTCTGAGCAATGGGAACAACGACGTGCTAAATTTGATTGAAACGCTAGAAGTAAGGGAACAGGATGGAAAATGTAACGAGGCTTTATCACAGACGGTACATGTAGGAGGCGAGAGGCGAGATGCCGTATTACCGAATCACTCTTAGTAAATTTCTGCCAATTAGCAACCACCTACGGTAATTGCATTGATCTATCTATACGCACATTAAGAACGAATGCTTTTAGCTACACGTATACCGGCTCGCTCGATGTACTCCTGACTATGCAGCACCCTGGGTTCGGTTGATATCAGCTGAAACTGGGATGGCAGGTTTCCCACCTAATTAACACCCTAACACGATCATTTCATCCCTCTGACCTCACACCCTCCTCGTTCTCCTACTACGAGGCTGCCTGCCTCTGTTTCCTCTGATCATACGGCGCTCTTATATCAAGTGAATAGTAGCAAAAGGGTGTCGATGTCGATATGAAAGAAAATATAGGTTCAAAATTCAACATTTTTCAACCGTGTTACAGAATTCGATTTTTTAGTCTCTTATACCATCGAAACGGTCGATTGTAGAAGAAAAATTGTTGGAATCTTTTTTGTAGAGAATTTAATGGGCTTCAAAAGTTATATGAATTATTTTTTCGCTAGGATCAATAGGAGATTAGATATAGACGAAAAGGTAATAAAAAGCGGT
The DNA here is from genome assembly GCA_018420115.1 of Euura saliciscinereae. NCBI lineage: Eukaryota > Metazoa > Arthropoda > Insecta > Hymenoptera > Tenthredinidae > Euura > Euura saliciscinereae. Next base: position 4,747 of record JAFFZH010015663.1, on the reverse strand, counting down.
TTTTGATGTTTATACTCCTCTTCAAGCCAGTATATCTTCAAAACGGTCAACTTGACGAATAAAACGATGGAATCTTTTTTGTAGAAAATAGAATGAACTCTCAAATTAGTGGTCATCATTTTTTCGCTGGGATCAATAGGAGATGAGATATCGACGAAAAGGTAATAAAAAGCGTTTTTATCTGTTTGCTTCACTTCAAGTCAATATATTATCTTCAAAACGGTCAAATGTAGGAAGAGAAACGTTCTAATCTTTTTTGTATAGAATGTTTCAAGCTATAAACTTAGTCCCGTACATTTTTCTCGTAGAAGGGAACTGAAGCTTTAATTAATCAAAATTGCCAAATGACAGAACTTTTGTGAAAATTGTGTATAGAATTTTTTCAAAAATTTTCAAAATGTTTCTTCAAGTTTTATTCCGTTCGTCACTCGCAGAGGCTCCGGGGCGTTTTTTTGTTCTTTTCCCGAATCGCGATGTCCAGCTAACTCTATAAAATCGTGATAAAATAAAATCGAATGATGGGAGTCTCTATTGAGTTTGAATTAAACGAATTTTCACCCTTTATCACGACCCGGATGATATTCTGATCGAATAAATAAACAAAAAAGAAAAAAAAATCAGACGGACGGACAGACTCCCAAAAAAAGGTTGAAAAATGTCTACGTCCGCATTTTTTTCTTTTCACCTGTTATATTCATTCTATTATCGATATACTCTCTCTCCCTTTCTCTCTTGCATTGTTTATCTCACACGTGTGAAACGGTGTTGGGTTTACACACACTCGACCTCCTCCGGGTCACATATCGCGTTTCTGTAATCTCTGACGCAGAGAGCTTGGGCTTCGGATTATGTTCGAGGCGTCGCGCTACGGTCGTTGTATAATAAATTTCGCAAAAACGTGCAGAGAGTGTCTCTCGCATTCACCACGTGCTTGATAAACGAACAAAAAATACACTAAAAGCTGTCATTTTGTGATTAGAAGCTTTTTGAAAATAGTAGAAGAAATAAAGAAGATCGAAAACAAAATTCTTCAAATCTTGATAAATTATTGAAAAAAAAAAAATGATAATCTGATTATCGAGAAGCGCGGTGATAAAATAAACGAGTTAACAGTGGATCAGCGTAAAAAAACCCTGCGAGGAAAACATGTGTGAGAAATTTGTTATCTACCGCGTAGCCATTGGCTCTATATTTTCATCGATACGGGAAAGATAAAGAGGAATTATAATTATTAATTAGTTTGAGTCGGGTTGGCCGCAGGTTCGTGTCAGCTCTACCTCCGCCTCGTTCATAATATAGAAGGAATAATTCATATCTGTGACTTTCAAGTGTGTGTGTGTGTGTGTGTTACGTACGTTGCAGATAAATTAGAGAACCAGGTGAGTATATTCTTACACATCACGTGTTCGCCAGAGACTCTGCATTGGTGGAGAAGAAGCCCTTATCCTAGCACTTTTATTTCTCACACAGTGATGGTTCGAAATTTTCTATAAAGTTAGAAATTTGACGAGTGAAATCTCTGATTTTTATTATCAAACGTGCAATTTTAGATTCTTAATGATTCGATAGTTTGGAATGGTATATTTTTCTTTATGATCATAAGATGAGAAATTGTTTGGAATATGAATACTCGAAAAAGAACGGGTTTTTTTTCTCAAATTTTGAACATCTTTCCCTTAAAATTTTGAGATAGGACGTTTTTCATCGAAATATCAGGAGGAAGCAGGATTCTTTCATTTGTTCTTTTTTACATCAAGTCTGTCATTCATGTACTGTGAGATACTACGTTACTGCATTGATTTTCAATCTGACAATGAAATAGGACGTTTTTCCTTCAAGCTTTGAGATATTCAAATTCAAAACTCGAAATTCCACGTTTTTCATTCGGAATCTAAGATACCATACTTTTCACTGAAAATTTTGAGATAGGACGTTTTTCATTCGCAATATGATATAAGACGTTTTTCATTGAAACTATGGAATACGACGTTTTTCACTCAAGGTTTCAAGAACCAAGTTTTTCGTTCAGAATCTAAATCATCACTCTAATCATACAAATTTTGAGATAGGATGTTTTTCATTCACAATCTGAGATAAAACGTTTTTCATTCAAGGTTTCAAGGACCAAAATTTTTCGTTCAGAATCTAAATTATCACTCTAATCATACAAATTTTGAGATAGGATGTTTTTCATTCATAATCTGAGATGAGACATCTTCAATTTAAGCTGTGAATCAAACTATGTTTTTGAGATATCGCATTTTTTTCAGTCAAAATTCGTGATGGGACGTTTTTCATTCGAAACTTGAGATACGACGTTTTTCATTCAATTTTCTTAAAACGTTCTGTTTTTTATTCCGAGTTTGAGGTACTAAAACGTGTTTCACCATGACATCATCGAAGTAAGATCCTAGCTCAGATATTTTACTGGATTTTCCATTCATAAATGGTTTATCAATATTGATATGTGTTCAATTCGGTGAATAATGGACGAATATTTTCCGCGGTCTCTGAGATAATGGCGATTATTATCATGATTTTACCGACAGAGTCTCAGGATACGAAGCTTTTTTTTTATTTATTACATTGAAACTTTTACTTTTTCCTTCAATGGAAGGAATTCCACGAAACTCTTCCTCTTCCTCTTCGCTCATCTTCCTTGTCTGTAGAAAATAAATAGGGACTCTAATCGATCCGGCTTTTAATCCAAACCCTGACTCGACCAATTTGTTAGTTTGAAAACTTCGGAGCCATTACTACGTTTGCTCTTCAAACAAAAATAAATGGAAAAAAAATCTCTTTCTGGTTTCGACGAGTTTCCAGTGGTTTTTTTTTCTTCTTCTGGAGAAACTTATAAAAAAAAAAAAAAAAATGCTGACCGAGGTATGGAAATAACGAACAGAGAAAATAGTTTGGAAATGAATAAAAAGAAAAGTAAGCAAAGTTCAGCTTCTTTTTTTTTTAATTTTCTCAAAGAACCACGTACATGAATAGTCGCTTATCGTTATCACCGCGAAATCACTGCACAATTTCTAGTCTACAAAAAGTTGGTAATTACCTTAATTAAAAATACCTTCTCGGTGTACGTTTTGCAAGCGTGTATGTATACCTACCTAATACCCAACGTCTTTACACTTACTTACCCTCCCCTCTTTCCCTTACCTTACGCTTTTTCAATTAACTTTAATTACTCCATGGGATATGTTGTTGGCACGACGACGATTATACGACTACAAGAACCGGAAGAAAAAAAAAGAAAGAAGTGAAATGCAATTTTTTTTTCAATTCTGAGCGATTAGAAACGTTTTTTAATGAGCAAAAGTATCAGGGAAGTGGATCGTTAAATGAAAATTAGAATGATTAAAGTGAAAAAGAATAAATTTCTTTGAAAGTTTCCTTTTTTTCCCTTTATTAAAGTCACCTTTTTTAATCACCTTTAGGATTTAATCCTCTGTGACCTTCTGACTCCGATTAAAATCTGGTTTCCAGTGAAAGTATATTTTCAGGTTTCCTTGATTCTGTCAATTTTCATTAGATTCCTTTTTTTCATTTATATCTGCAAATTTTTTTTCGTTTATTCCCTTTTTTTTGGCTGTTTTTTCAAATAGAATTTATTGAACTTGAGGAAAAGCCGCAGTAAGAAACTCTAAGGTGGGTTTCTACCCTTGGGAAAAGAGATTTCCTCTCTCTGTAGGATAAAAATATAAACTTGTAAACCATTTCTGACTACTTTGATAGAAAAGGACAGGGTTCGTCGATTTCACACACGTCTGAGAATCAGAGGATAAAGAAAAAGTCGAATAACTAGAATCTACAGAAACCTGATGAATCTTGAAAAATTAAGAAAGATATGAAGACAGGAAAATTATGTTTTCCAAATTTCAATCAAAATTATGGAAATTTACTTTATTTTCGTTTGACAAAAAAATTACAACCTTCCAATACCTAAATGAAATTCTTCGATTTTCATTATACTTTGAAGAATGATAACAAAAAACAGTAATGAATTTTCTCATATCCCATGTTGTATAAATTGATATTTTCTATATCGTTTCCCATTTTGTAACCTTTTCTCCTTTTTTTTTTTGGTGTTCTAAAACCTGATCTTTTGAGCTCCGGATATAGAACGTGAGGTTTTTTCCCTCGACTTAAAAATTTCATTAAAATTTTCCCTCGAATTTCTCCGCCACTCTGAAACCCCACTTTGTAGCGTCTCTTTCTCTCCTCCTGGCAGAAGCCAAAGTTTTCCTTCCATATAACAGGTTTCGGAATTTCCATTGGAATTCTCACGAACTGGTGAAAAATCTTCTTCCCTTCCCTTTTAGCTACAAATGTAGCGTGGAAATCTGAATCTCGATTTTCTATTTCGTTTACCTTATGGTTCGCAGCTGAAAATGAAATCTTTATTTTCTCGTTCGAGAAAATTGGAAAAAAAAACCATATGAATAAAATGAAAATAAAATTGAGACGACAAAATTAGAGTCTGATCTCTGGAAGTTTTTGATTATGTACATAGAAAATATTATCAGAATTGATTAAAAAATTGAAAAAGTGGCATAAAAATTTGGAAATTAGACTGGGTTTCGTAATTTTTTATGAAATTTCTTTATTTTTTAGTTGATGGCAAAAAATCAGTTGCATAACGAAATTTCACATTCTATTCCGAACAAATAGATGCAGAAATATTCTGGATTCATTGAAAAAATAAATAAAAAAAAAAAAAAAAATTGGCATAAAAATTACGAAA
>JAFFZH010015657.1:0-54653 GCA_018420115.1 Euura saliciscinereae | reverse complement strand
ACATCGTAATTCATAATCAGGTTCAACAGCGTCTTAATCCAGATTTTAGCTCAATAACATCGTAACTCGGGATTTGGCTCAACAACATCGTAATTCATGATCAGGTTTAACAAAGTCGTAATCCAGACTTTAGCTCAATAACATCGTAGCTCGGGATTTGGCTCAATAAGATCGTAACTCTGGATTTGGCTCAATAACATCGTGATTCGGAATTTGGCATCGTAATTCAGATTTTGGCTCAATAACATTGTAATTCAGAATTTTTCTCAGTAACATCGTAACTCGGAATTCGGCTCAATAACATCGTGATTCGGAATTTGATTCACAGCGTCGTAACTCAGGGTTTTTTAATTTATTGGTTCATTGAAAATTCTGAACTGTGACGTTGTTGAACCAAATTCTGAACTACGACGATGTTCTTATATGTATATACTGAGCGGTCGAAAAAAATGTCTTCTATGTGAGAGAAAAGTTACGTGTAGAAGTTGCAATTTATTAACAGTGAAAATGAACAATCAAAAGGCGGAAATTGATTATGAATTTAACGATTCTTTTCTATTATTGCGTCAACACCCGTTAGATTTTGGTAATTCCGTGTCTCATGTCTTCAATTTCCAAATCCCCTACCAGTTTACCACCAGCTGCAGGATATGTGTGGATGTAGTAGGATATGTTGTATGGATATTTGGTACTTATCTTACTCTCCCAGCTTCTGTTCGTGCCTGTGTGCCTCTGGGATATTGATAAAATCTGTTCTTCCTTTCATATGCTAATGCACATACGTTATATGTACAATTTATACATATATAGTATAAATTTATGTATAAATTTATACCTTTATATAGGTATCTACCAAATTCAGTCAGTTATGAATCTCTACATGTATTTGTATATTATACAAAAGGAAATATATTAGATATATGTATATGTATTGATATCAAAGACCTTTGCATTTACATACATGTCACTTGAAAACACCCCAAAAAAAAGTACAAAATGAGAATTTTTTCATTCTGTACATGTATTATTATCATTTTTTTTTAACTCAGAGGAAAACGTTCGTTCGTCCTTATTCAAGATTACTAGATAAAAATATCCAAGTAATTGTCATTTTAGTAGTAAAGATAAATTATAGGGAAAAAATTGAATTGTCTCGAACTCGTTGTATTTTTATTGATAAACTTTTATATTGAATTCCGGATGCTGATAATTTCCAAAAATTTATGAGAATACTTGATTTTCATATAAGCTTTATACATACTATAATATTGAAATTGGTCTGAAGCACTAGAACCGGTGTGGGTCGAGCTTGTAATTAATTAATTACCAATTATACAAATGATAATTTTTAATAAAAAAAAACAAAAAAAAAATAAAAGTAAAAATGGATGAATTAATGCACGATGAGGTCCAAGAAGCAAGAGAAGAAGAAATTTTATTTTTCAGACCGTCAGAGGGTCTTGAAATATCGATTTAGTTTTCCATTCTTGAATTCGTCACGTTACAACATTAGTTCCGAATTATTCTTTAACCTCGTAAAAACGTCAGGACCGCTCCAGCTGGATCATTGAATCGTCGTTAAACCCCATATAAAAAATAAAATAAAAAAAAAAAGAAAGGAAAAAAAGTATACGGAATCGAGTTTTTCGTTATCGTCAATCTCCACGGTGTCACGTACACATTGCTCGTCACTTTATTGATCCGCTTCACTGCCAGGAATTACGCTGTAGGGGTTTGAGTGAAAGTAGCACATGGACCATTCCGCGTTCCATACGCGATGCTCATGGCAAATTTCGGGGCCATTTATTCAACCCTCAGATTATCATCACGCGAATATATATATATATTTTTTTGATTCCACGTTTTCTACACTCCCAGAAATATTTTTGATTTTTTGTTTTCACAGTAAAACCTCATTTATATAAATTTTTTATAAGGGTTCTGGCAAATATTACGCGTGAGTCTAAATTGGGTTAAAATTAGCGTAAATTAAGAGTAAATTATGTAAATAATTGAATTTTACGTATTATGAAAGTCCGATTCGTATGAATGAGGTTTCATTATTAATTACTATTAATATGTGTAAAATATGGCAAATATATTAACTATTCTTCATAGTAAAATGAACTCAAATACAGTATTCCTGCCCATAATTTAAGTTCGATTGACTATTTTCATAGTTCTGTCTGTTTTTTAATTAATAATAATTCGATAATTTTTATTGAATTTGATATTTTCAATTTAAACTCTTCTTCTATTGCTATAACAATTTTTTTAGATTGAATATCGCTATGATTTTTAAGAGTCGTATTATTAATTTCTCCGTCGCAGCAACAATACGATTTTTTCTATGTAATTCTAAGTAATACGTGGTTTTTTTCATTTTGTTTTCACTCTATGTTCGTTATTTGTAAAAAATCGTGTCGCCTAACGTCGTTCGTTTTCGTTTTTTTCATTCCAGACGGAATTGTCACAGAATCTACAACAGCTGTCAGAGAGGGCGAGATCCACAACTGAGTTTATCCAAAGGCTGAAAGGAATGACTGACAAAGTTCACGTGAGTTCTTCACGGTCCCTTAATTTGATTCCTTATCTATTACATTTTATTTCGTCGCATTCCTTCGCTTCGATCGATTCAAATTGGCGAATAAAAAAGAGAAAAAAATCGCCATATTTTCCCCGGCAACGTTTAGAAATTATTAATTTCGATTAATATTTATGCATTTTTTTAAACACTTTTACTCAAAATAAAAAAACTAAATATACATGCAATTTCAGTATGTGTGAATTCATCACTCGAAGTCTCCATTTTTAGTCAAGTAACTTGATCGTTGCTGTTCGTAAAAAAAAAAAAAAACATACAACTTTTTGCCATTGAAAACAGAACGAAAAAACACAAAGTCGTATATAAAATTTGTTATTTTTTTCTTTCTCAATTCGTTCCAGAAACACTCGAAACCCAAAATTTCTATTCAAGTTTGAGAGTCCTGAACATTTCGTGCAAAAAATCGTAGAAGTGCCATAAAGTGACTTTTTGATGCCTGTTGCAAAAAAAAGAGGGCTTCTGGCATCAGACATACGATATATTTTGTTATTGTATATTTTCAATATGAAACTGATTGTTCTGAACTTTCTTCCTTCCTTTTGCACCCAGTTTGCGAAATTTTATTTCTTTCTCTGTTCCTGCCTCGCTCCACTTTGTTGTGGATTCTTTTCATCCGGTGTTAATGAGAATTTGTTACGAAACACCGACGTTTTCCAAGGGGTGGCTGGGAGGGGGGGAGGCCAACGTGCCTGTTTCATACCCCGTGTGATAATAGACCACGCACTCTAACGAATAACTCATAAATAACTCTACGTTGAGACCATCTTTTTTTTTTCAATTTAATGTTCTCATGTTCTACGTTATTTTCATGTTGAACGAACGACTTCGTATTCGATTCAGAACGGAATATAATAATGACACAATAATTTATTCCGAGGCCATTTTACTTGGGATGGAAAGTTTTTATGACTTTATTCACGTGCCTTTAGAAACTTAGTTTTTTGGTCGAATAAATTTCAGAATTTATGATTCTCGGTTTGAATATATGATTGAGTAATTTGATATAGCAATTATTTGATACCCCAGATCTGCTTGAATTTGTTCAACGAATTATGACAGTGAAATAATTGCCACGGTTTTAGTATTACTTATTAGTATTAAACGAATTTTTTTATTTATCGATTAATCAGAAATCATTTTGACAAGCTGCTTTTCAGAATTTCTATTGTAGTCGCATCAATTAATTTTATACAGAATTTTAATTGAATTCATTAATTGTTTATACAAAATTATTCGTTTTGTGAATTTATTTGAGTAGTTTAATTCAAACCATCGATTGATGGAATCAAAAATAACTCAATGAAAATATTTGATCGAAAATTCAATAAATTATAAAATTTTATGATTTTATTTACTATAAAAAGACGATTTCAAGAATATTTAATGAATAAAAAATTACTTTTTTGTCAAAGTCAATTGTGTTAAGCGAGTAGAATTTCTTTTTCTAATTCGAATATTAGTCGTATTAATTGACAACCCTTAAAATTTCATTAATTCATTCATTTTCACTGTATGTTATTCAAGAATAACAATATAATTGAACAACAAAATTTTCTTAAAAATCGAACATTATTAGGTAGGTAACTAAAGTCAATTATCATTATTTCAGATGATTGCTCATTAATTTATAGTTTCATTTTCCAGTAATTCGGTTAATATTCCCTTCAATTATATTCACCCGAATGAATATTATTTCGATTATCCAGAACCTACTGAAATAATGATAATAATAATAATAATAAATAATCAATTTTGAATTTTGAAATCAATTAATCATTGAATATTTATTAAATAATTCAACTCCCTCTTCTCCCCTTTATTTTTTTTTTTTTTTTTTTACATCTCTAATTTTTTTTAAAAACAAAAAAAAAAAACAGGAGGAATGCGCGGCCCTAGAGCAAGAAGTAGACGACAGGGTAGCGAGTCTGGTGATTCAGCTCCAGTCTCGCAAGGGTCGTTTGATAGAGGCTGCCCGACAGACCCGAGAGAATCGTGTTCGCTCGCTACGCGAGCATGTAGGAAGGTGCGCCTCTCACCTTCAGGCCACTACCGCCCTTCTCACATTCTGCATCGAGGCCCTCAAGGAGACTGACAGCGCCGCCTTTCTACAAATAGGAGGCATGCTTTCCGTAAGGGCATCAACCGCAGCTGGTTCGTGGGGGGCTGCCGAAGGCGTTCAAGAAGCGGCTAGACTTCCTCTCCTCGATCTTACCCTCGACGACAAACCCCTCAGGAGGGCCATCGATCAACTAACATTTGTACAACTCAAACGTGAGTTGACCATACCTACCTTTTTTTTTTCTTTTTTATATATTGAGTTTCTGTTGGTTGGTGATTTTTTTTTTTTTTTTTTTTTGTGGTTTAGACTAAAAAAAAACAATTTTATCGAGAAATTTTTCAGTTGATTTGTTTCATCGATTTCAATTACATTTTTTTTTTTAATTCATTTATCGGTTTATCGTCGATTTTATACAAATTTTAAGAGATACAAAAAAAAAAAAATTAAATAATAAACGTAAATTGAAAAAAAAAAATTCCAAATTAAGAAAAACCAATGAATGAAAAGTCTTTGAATGTGAATGTAAAATCGTCACGAAACAAACAATTTTTATAGAAATTTTTATTACAAACTTTTTCTATGTAAATTATCTGACGAAATTTGAACGAAATCGATGATACGATATAATTTGTGATCTTTCCTTGCACGTAGAATCTCTTGGAATTGTAGAAAGAGTAAAAAACTCAATTGAAAATGAAAAATGAGAAGAAACGATATTAGCTCGATTCTTTGCAAATTTTCAACTGTTTCACTTAAACTTAGAAAAAAAAAGTTTCTTGCGTTCTTTTTTTTCTTGTTTCTAAAAATACTTGTGCAATTACTTTTATTTTTGTATTCTTCTACATCTTTTCGCGTTCTTTCGCGAAAAAGCTGGAATTGTTGTTCTTGTTCTTGTGTATCTTATGCGGGTGAATTGTGTGTTCCTTTGGTTCGCGTGTTTCACAACGTTCTCTTTTTTTCAATTCATTTATTTTCTTCATTATCACTATACGATCGATTCTCTTGATTGACGTTGGTGTGTGTATTTTCTTGTGAATATATATCATGTGTAAACAGCGTTGTAAATGTTGGACGCAGCCGCTGAGGGCGAGGATCGTTACCCTACTGCAGGTAAAATAACGAACATGAAACACGTAATTTGCAAAGAAAACGAAAACGAAAAATGAACAAACCTAATCAATCTAATACAGAAAAAAGAGATTAAAATTCCTCATTTAATATTTGCCCACAAAAAATTGAAGACTGAAATTGAAGCTAAAAATTTGATCCATGAAAATTCGCGATTTCCCTAAAATCAATATTGCCTTCTTCGTTTTTGCTCAAATTTGAGTAATTTAATTTTTATACTCAATTAAACTGATTATCACATAAATTTGAAGGGTATAAAAATTAAGTATTTAATTATCCTATAATTAGTTGATTATCTCCGGATGTATAATTATTATTCATGAATAGTTTAACCGAGAGTTTAACGGTGATAAACGAACCCCTGCACGAACAGACAATCGTCTCTGTATTCGTCTATAAAACCATCTCATCCCCTGTCCCTGTATACTATAAAGTCGAGAAGTTTATTAGTACGGCAACCGTCGCATCGCATCGTTACTCCAAAGCCCCGAAGTCAGGGGAAGGGGGAAGGAACAAGAGACACTCTGAACAATGCGATAAACTATTTCCCACACAAAGTACTCAGAGAGACACGATAAACGAACCCCAACAACTCGGTAGGGTCAAAATACAACTATTCGCAACTGGCTGCAGACACGAGTTGATACCAATCGAGAAGTTGGCTTCCCAATTAATTACTTTATAATTGGCATAGATTGTCAGAGGAAATAACATTGTGCATGAGAAGACAATTTAAGCTACACAAAATTTCGTAAAGTTTCTTAAAATTTCATATTCACGACTATTTCAAAGCGTTTTACTATAATCGTTATAATTTCACTATTTAATTCATCAATTCATACAATTTATTGCTATAATTTATAAAAAAATAACGTAAAATACGATTTCACATAATTTTTTAGAGTATTTTATACCATTTCACGACCCTTTCATGTCCCTTAACGTTTCACGTAAGTTGATATCCTCCTTGTTTCCAAAAGGACAGCGTGTTTGGGGTTAGATAAGACTTGGGAAATTCCTGGGAAAATCGCATTTCTGAGGGTGAATTTTCAAAGAATTTTGAATCAAACTTGTGAAAATTTATCGAAAATGAACGTAATAACTGAGTAAAATTGACTACGAATTATAGAAGCTATTGTATTTTAGCTACAATCTTAGCAAATTTTTTAAAAATATATTTTTTTTCCATTTCCATTGAATGCATTTTTTTTTTCTAAGTATCTTTTATTCAGGCGTAAAACTGAATGAAGTGAATTTTCAAAAAATGCCATTTCGTCAAACGTAGTTGAGAGAATAATAATTCTTCATCGATTAAAAAAATGTTTTTTGTACCCATTTTTCATTCCCAATCTGCAAGAAAATGGAGAAAATTTTCCTGTAAATTCATGGAATTTTTCAAATAATTTGGAAAAACTATATGGTCACTGCAGTGGTTATATGTATTGGCGACATGAGATTGTGAAAAAACTAGATAAAAAAAGCCCCACTTTGATCGATCGCGGTCTGCAGTTGCAATAAGAGTTCACCAACACTGTTCACAGCACCTGGTGCACCCCAGTTAATTCCCGAAGAATGCAGCGCCGAGAATAACAGCGTGACCGTAGCTTGGCAGCCTCCGGGTGGAGGAAACGGTGGTCAACGTGGACCAGCCGTCGAAGGATATCTCCTCGAACTGGACGACGGGTGCGGGGGCGAGTTCAGAGTGAGCCTAAACACAATTTTACACAAACAATAGGAAAAAAACTAACGGAAAGGATAACAATAGAAAAATAGTATATTTCGATACAAGTGCGAAAAACAACTTTCGCACATGTATCGAACAAAATTTTTCATCACAAACGTACGTAAAGTCCGATTACACGCACGCAAGCGTGCGTAAACTCGAACTTTACGCACGGCGTGCGGAAAAAAAATGTATTTCACACAATTTGAAAATGAGAAACCGATGAAATTGTCGAATTTTGGTTTTCAAGGAGTGCAAAAAATTCTCAGAACAAAAAGTTTTCTTCCAGTTCCTGAAGTTCCAAAAAAAAAAAAAACAAGCTTTTTGAATCGAAAATTCATAACTAATTCAATTTCCAATATTTTTTCGTAAAAATTTAGCACAGTACACGTAAGTTATACAACCCTAATAAAAAAAAAAAAAAAAATAGTCTGAGCACAGTGTCTTCCAAAAAGATTATATTCATTACATTCAGCTTTAGGAAAATGATTTAGTGCTCGAATTATTAGATGGAAAAAATGAATGTGGGTGAAATTGAGGAAAATGCCTTTTTCCGCAGGCCGTGCGTAAAGTTCGATTTTACGCACGCAAGCGTGCGTTTAATCGGACTTTACGTGCGTTTGTGATGAAAAATCTTTTTCGATACATGTGCGAAAGTTGTTTTTCGCACTTGTATCGAAATATACTATTCTTTTTTTGTCATTCTAATTCTAACAATGAGAATTCGAAAAGGACTCTACTGGGTTTTCTTTTCCGTTTCTCTTCTACTCTTCGTTCTTTTTTTTTGTTTTCTCTCTGTTCTTGTATTGCTTCCGGTCAATATTTAACCAATCGAATTGTTCCTCGGTCCTCAGGAGGTATACTGCGGTCGAGAGACGATCTGTACGGTCGATGGGTTGCACTTCAATTCTCTATATAACGCCAGGGTACGAGGATTCAACAGTGCCGGTGAGGGAGAATACTCGGAGCTGATCGGCCTACAAACTGCCGAGGGTAAGTTGTCCCTTTTTTTTTCCCTCTTTCCTCTCTTCCATCTCTGTACCTCTTTTTTTTTTATTTTTTTCCCCCTTCGTTTCTTCCGCCTTTACGCGCTTCTCAAATTTCTTCCGGCATTAACGGACTGGTTTTTTTATATTTTCTGTGTTACGAACAAACAACATCAAAGCCTTTATATTTTCCAGCCTTACGAATATATGTATTTTTTTTTTAACGAGTTCTTTTTAAGATTGAATGAAGAAAAAAGAAAACGATACTCCCAAAAAGTTGGAATTCTTTTCTGAAATAAAAATTGTAAAATCAATTTTTGACAATATTTTGGGAAGGATTCGAATTGCTTTTTGAAAATATGATCTTATTTTGTATTTAGAAACTTATCAAATAAAACTAATTCAATTCTTACGACAAAAGAAAATAGAAAGTTAAAAAAAAGGGTAATTTTCAAAATAATTTGTTTGACGTGAAATTTTCTTTGGCATTTCTAAAGTTGCGTGGTTCTCGTGGGCGGTGGGTTCATCGAGTACGGGATCGGGTTCTAATATGGTATCAGGTATGGGAATGAGCACGGGGGTACCGCAAGAGGTTTCCGTGTCGGAAGACGCCACGAGCGCATCATGCGAGGGATACGAGCACAGGGTCGTGCTCTCTAGCGTTGGTTTCTCGCGGGGCGTTCATTACTGGGAGTTAACGATCGACCGGTATCACAGCGACACAGATCCTGCCTTCGGAGTCGCACGCGCCGATGTCGCCAGGGACCAAATGCTGGGTAAGTTAATTTAAATCTCTTTAAATTAACAACTTATATTGAAAAAAAAATGGAAGAATGATGGAAAAAATGGGAAAAAAATAGTGAAAATGGAAGAAAAATGGGGAAAAACTTGAAGAAATGGGAAAAAAATAGGGTCAAACTTTGGAAAATGGGGAAAAACTTTCGGAGAACTGACGAAAATGGGGGTAAATTCAAGAAAGAAAATCCATGGAAAAATACTGTACAGGAAAATGTAAGAAGAATCTGGATGAAAAGGAAATCGGGTGATAAAACTCGGAAAATCGAGTCGAAACATTGAAAAATGTTGAAAAAAATCTGGGGAAATTATATAAATAAAAAAATCTGTGAGTGATAAAAAGAATGGAAAATTTTGTATATTATAAAAAAAATATTTTGAAAACGGGAAAGGATAGGAAAATGTCAAAACTATTTGGATAAAAATTTGAAGAACATTGTTAATATTTAGGGAAATAGAAATTTGGAGAAGTAAAATAATAAAATACCGTGAATAAATGAGAAAAAATATGGGCATCTGTCCAAAATAACGAGGAAAAAAAGATCATGGAAAAAAGTGTACGAATATGTAAAGACAGGAAAATCGTTCAAATTGGGGAAAATTGTGTACGGATGAAGAAAAATTGGTTATAAAAACGGGAGGGGAAAGAAACTGGATATGATTAAAAATTGAAAAGAAAATGTCAAAAATAGGGGGAAAAAAGTACATATTTAAAATTGGAGTAAATAGGAGAGTATAGAAATAATGAAAATGGGGTATGAGCTGAGTTTTAAACAAACTTCCGTCCCTTATCTCCGTTCAGGAAAAGACGACAAGGGTTGGAGCATGTACATCGATCGTCAGAGGTCGTGGTTCATGCACGGCGGAGGGCATGCCCAGCGCACGGAGGGTGGCGTTCAACAGGGTTCAACGGTGGGAGTGTTGTTGGACCTGGACACGACCCACACGTTGCGTTTTTTCGTTAACGATCAGCCCCAGGGTGGCGTAGCCTTCCGTGATCTCTACGGTGTATTTTATCCGGCTGTCAGTTTGAACCGAGGTGTTTGCGTGACTTTGCATACAGCTCTGGACGTACCTCGGCATCTATTAACCACCCACGATGAGTACCTCAGCGACGTCGTGCAGAGCTAGGGGTACCTAAACGTCATTAAAAAAGGCCTACTAGTCGGCGTTAATCACAACCATCATTTTTTATCGCGAAATGGTAACACTCTTCATTCAAACGGCAAGGATAATAATCACCAGGCTATTATCGACACCTTGGAAATAATTGACGAGGAAAATTGAAACGAGGAAACCTAACGCGACCATTACAACGTGATTCAACAAATTCTCCATACTCCAACAATCATTTAAAAATATCCTATCCAAAGTTGATTAGATATCGAAAAATTGACTCAATGATTTTTGAAGTATGTAGAATTTTTTGAATCACGCTGTACCGAATCCCTCAAATCATCGACATATTTTTTATTCTTATTCTCTCTCTCTCTCTCTCTCAAACTATCAAACTAGGTATTATGGCAACGCCTTCAGGTATTATTATTTTATATACACTACAATTAAATAATTTCTCTGTTCAGTTTTATCAGACGCTGATCACAAATTGTTCAATATCGTTTCTCTCAAAGACTGTATTTTAAAACTGTCAACGGATAGTCTGAATTTCCGAGTATAACTCGAAGATCTACAGCGCATGCGCGTTGGGTCGGTAGCGACGGCGCATGCGCGGTGGATCGGAGTAGATGGCGCTGGGGATGAGACTGTACGGTGTGTCGAAGAAACTATGGGATCCGAGTAACAATTTCGTTATAATATCGATGTTAAAGACAAGGGTAAACTTTATAATCATATCGAATTATAATAATAGACAAGTTTGTATTTAATGTTAACGAATATCTAATAGGTTTTAAACGTATTGTAATAGGATCGAGGGTGTATTTTGGGATTCTATTTACAGAATCCGATAGGCTATCGAAAATAATGTGTTGAATAAAGTCCTCGGCGCACTAATTATAGTTATTCTGAATAGATTTCCTTTTTTCATTTCTCTAGTCTCTATATAGATATATTAGCGATAGTAGATCGATAGAAATAAAATAAATGGAGGTTAATTTCGTTCTTTTGATCAATATTTCTTTTTTGTACGGAAAAAAAAACGAAATAAAACATTAGTATAATAATGATGATAGGATTTGATTTCTTTACTATTAATTAACGAGGAAGAGATATTATAGACGAGTATATAAATACATATATGTATGAGTACAAGTATAAGCATGGCTTAATTAGAATTTAAGATTATGTTCCGACCACAAAATAAATATACTGTAAATAATTGTATATAAATTATATTATGACATATACATATTATATATATATATTTACTATATCATTATACATTAATTATCACATCTGAGAACCGGAAAATATTACTGTAATAATCAATAAAATATAAATAAAATTGGAAAAAAAATTTGCTTTCCTCATTTTTTCTTATATATTCAATTTTTCATGATTAGGTTCGATCGCAACGATCTCATACCAAGAGACTCTTACGTCTTGTCTTCTTTTCAGAGTTTCAACCACCTCGTCACCTGTCGGATTATTGCCAATAACCTGTCGCGTTACTTTCCTCGATTATTTCTTGACGTCTTGAAGCTTCTATAATATTCTCGAATATGTTTCTTCAACCTGACTCGTGTTTTTTTTTTTGTTTTTTTTGAATTTTTCAATTTATCTTGTATCAAAGCTCTTACCGTGGGATTGCGAGATAATTGAAAAAAATTGTGTTTCTTTTTTTCTTTCAAGAGACAGAAATATCTTAAGGAATGAAACTCGGAATATAATCTTTCAAAGACTCTCGCGACTCCGGTCTCGAGTCCATTATGATATTGTCAACTCCTCTACGTTTGTCAATGTTGACATTAGACTGATTGGCATGATACTCAACCCCCGAGCATGTACTTATAAGAGAATACTTAAAATTTTACAGGAAAACTCATTATTCACGAGATCATACTCCGCATACGTCAGGTAAGTGGATATAAAATCTTCAAATATGCAGAATTGGATCCCAAACAAGAATATTTCCTTCACTCGGTGTACGATAATGAATTTATTATTTGTAAAAATTAATCATTCACGGAGATAATGAAACAATCAGCAATTTACGTCATTTCTCGAATCTTAGACACAGGATTTAATGAATAATTTATTTATCTCTTCAATTTTTGTTTTCACTCTCACTGAAAATATATTTCATCAGTTTCCACTATACTAGTTGAAAAAAACATAAGTCTAGACGAAAACAAAAATAGTTAATTAATAAGTGTCTAAAATAATTCGAAAAATTTTCAAGACTAGAGAATAAAATTTAAATTACAATATTTCAGAATTTGTTATATTGCATCATATCCTCCATATGTTACATTTCGAGCCATTACACCTTCTGTATGTTACATATCTCTGGCTATAACTGGTTGGACGGATTTAAGCACCACCCTTAGTGTCTGGTGTACGTGAGGTCGTCGTTGTCGAACGTTAGAACTTCCTGATCTCTTATAATCTGCGCCTAGAAGTTTTTAGATAACGATTTTTTTTATCGCCTCGATAACAGAGGCGTCATTTTTATTCCATTACATTCTACAATTATGAAGTAGACGTTTATTTTCTCCGAAGCGGTTTTACCCAATTAACGATTAAATGTACGGCTCCTAAAATCAAAGGCGTTTCAGGTACCTGTACCTTCCCCCTGGTCTCTTAACTTTTCTATCTAATGATCTCTTCGCCCCCTGCAAAACCCCGGTCGTCGTGGTTAACGTGAAAAAAGCTATCTGGTTAAAGAACCGCAACGAACGGGGGAAACTTCCTTGGGATTCCCTTGGAAATTGAATTTCCAACGATCTTGGAACGGAACTTGGGCTCAAACTGTACTCGTGTAATTCTCAAGTGCGGATAAATATCTCGGAGGGATTCCCGAGGACCCCGATTATCGCGGTCCTAGACCATCCGGAGTAAATTGTCCCCCTTTATTCGACGGTGGAAGTGAACTCCGCGAGCCGTAAAATGAAGCGTTAAGTTTTTCGGTCGAGGAAGCTAAGGAGGTTCGCGAAAATGTTGCGAATCTGCATCCCCGTTTGGGGGGAGCCCCGTTATTCAAGTTCTTGCAATACCCGCACCCACGTTTGCACCAGGGTCCCCGCAAGTCCCGGAAAGTCGAGAGTGCGTAGGCCGTAGTTCATTAACGGTAGTAGCACTTGGCTTGATTGCGTAGGGCCGCGAACTTTACGATAGACTTATTCGGGTCAAAAGAAACTAAAAATAAATCAAAAGAACAAGAAGCAGAAGTGGAAGAAATAACTTTCAGACCAAATTGAGAGACCGCGAAGAATCATCAAGAGATACCGAGACTCCGAGTATGATCACTTTCTCAAAAAGTCTCACATTTTCTACACTTCTTCAGTTATTTTTGATCATTTAACCCAAGATCGACTTTTTTTCTTCGATAATTCTCAGTCCAGTGATAATATTCCTTTTATTGATTTTGATAAACGTTGTAAAATTAGTCTAATCATAATCATATTAAAACTACGTATCGTCTGATGTCCGAGTTGCTAGAATAGATATTAATATTGGAATTTGTATAACACGTGCGTGAAAAGTGGGGCTCTACATGGCAGCTTAGCGGGATGAAAGTGGCCGATCGCATGCCAGGATTGTGAGGTTAGGTTTAATGACCATTTTGACCTATGATAAACTTTCTGAATTCATTTCAGATGGAGAATTTACTTAACACAAATAACACAAATAATATTCCCTCGATTACAATGAACATGAAAAAATTATCGATAATATGACCATTAAGACAATATTCACTAGAATCAAGTGAGTAATACTTACCTTAGTACAAATTTACTAGAATGAAACAAGTAGGTATTGAAAAAATAACAAGTGATAAAAAATTGTTTGACTCAAGAAATCGGGTAAATATTAATATTAATAAGCAAATATTTACTAGAATCAATTAAGTATTACTCGATTCACTTGAATGTTGATAAACGAATATTCACTAGAATTGAATAAGCATTACTTGAGTTTACTTGAATATCTTTAGATAAATACTTACTACAACCCAAGTAATTAGTACTTCATTTTACTTGATGATTATTACGTAAATTATTCACTAGAATCAAGTAAGTATTGCTTAATTTTACTTGAATATCATTAAGTAAACATTTACTAGAACGAAGTAAGTAGAATCAAGTGAGTATTGCTTGTTTTTACTTGAATATCATTAGATAAATACTTACTACTACAACCAAGTAATTAGTACTTAATCTTACTTGATTATTATTACGTAAATATTCACGAGAATCAAGTAAGTATTGCTTAATTTTACTTGAATATCATTAACTAAACATTTACTAGAACGAAGTAAGTAGAATCAAGTGAGTATTACTTGTTTTTACTTGAATATCATTAGATAAATACTTACTACTACAACCAAGTAATTATTACTTAATCTTAGTAGATATTCACTATAATCAAGCAAGTATTACTTAATCTTAGTAAATATTTACTTACTTACTTTTAATCAAGTAAGTATTACTTAATCTAAGTAAATATTTACTTGATAATATTCGAGCAACCGATTTCTGTAGTCAAAGAATTTCTTCGTTTCCGTGTAGGATGTGGCATCTATCAGTATCCGGACAGTAAACGACACGATATGAACAACAACTTCGAACTCCAAAGTATGAAAATTGGGGAAATGATGATTAGAGACGATGTGAATTACGCCATGCACAGAATACGTTGTAGAGTGGGGTTCTCCGGTTAGGTACTCGGTACCCACGTCATCTCCGGCTAATGGCATCTCGTGAAATAACACGAAAAGTAGTAGAGGGGGTTGGATGGTTGGACGAGGGTGCAGGTGTGTAGACGATGGGGAGATAAAACGCGTGTGTGTGATGATGAGAATCGTAATATGTGTGGAAACAGGGTGACGATACAGGCGTAGGGAAAATGCGCCTCTTGGCTCTCAGCCTGCGGGCCTGGCTTCTCTTATAAGCACCGTAATTAGGGGTCGATTTCGATTTTCGCCGCCGGCGGACACTGCACTCTCATTCGCCTTCTTTCCTTCGACCTTTTTCACCCTCTTTAAAAATAACACTCGTTAAAAATACCCTTGGGTAAAGTTTAGAGTGCTGTTGGAATACCAACATCTTAATGGAATGGGACCAAATCATTCACTTTTTTTTTTTGACAAAATCTGTGCCTAACTCAGAGAATTTGCAACCTCATGTCTTGAAAGTAATCAGAATTATTTTTAATTCGTGGCCGTATAAAACCGTAAAGAGTCAGACAATTTTATATTCACTCTATCCTCCAGTTATTCGAAAAAATTAAAGACTCTTGCACTTTTTTACTAATTGAAATCGACACAGGAGACTCGCAACGGTCGAAAACTAGCGAGGCGAAGATTAGTTCACTTCTCGGCCGACAGGCGGCGTTGCGCTTTCTCGCAGTAAAGGTAGCTTGACTCAATAAGCCCTGCGGAGTCTTGGAACATGGAGGGAGGGGAGAATAAACGTTCTTACATTTCAATTGAGCGGTGCTTGTTGTGAGAACATCGCTCGCAAACATAGGACTAATTGCAAAGGAAATTAGCAACTGTTTCGACAATTCCATTTCGTCTAATTTCACGGTGGATGTAATCAGGCCGGAATTGCATCTGAATGAGAGATCCTAATTCCACTCATTGTTCACAACAAATTTGCGAATTAAACTGTTTACTCTTCGTACAATGAAATTGAAGCGAGTTTAACTCGATGTAGTTACAAACTTTCCTGATATCTTCGTTCTCTACGGTTCTTCGCAATCACTCGACAAGTTTCTTCCCTCAATTGAGACATTACTAGAAAAAAAAAGAAAGACAAGCTTCTTTTCTCTCTTTTCATTGATTAGCGAAATTCCGGGAAATGAGGATGAATGCCGAATCGGTACCCCACAGTGCAGAATCATGACGTGTTCGATGCAGTCTGCAAGTTTTCCCCCAGAGCATCGTTACCGCGATAGGCCGTGAAATTGCCCGGAGCCGATGGTCTACGGTCATAGTTTGCGTGGAACGTTGGACGCCCAGCGGAGTAGGAGCCCTTCGTTACATCATATGTAGCGTGTACACGTATGTGCACAGGGGTCAAGCAGCGAAAAGCCACGAGGGTATGAGAGCAGGAACTGCTAACCCCCGGTAATTTTGGGGATACTCGTAAATCTAGTAAACTTGTGCAGTTTCCCGAAGCCTGAAAGCGAATTTTGGACAAAGGGTCTGCTAGTGTACGACGTATTAACCTCGGACAGCAAACAGCCTTCCAGACACCAATAAGCATGACGTACGACAATGAATCAGGAGAATTTGACCAACTCCAATCAATTTATTGTTCCACTCGACTCGTGGAACGATTTTTCTGAACTTTCTGTTCGTTTTTCTCGTCTGAATGGCAGAATGAAAGCTTCGTGTTTTTACTGGGCGACTTTTTGACGAGCTTTTTGATTAACAGGATCGCGAAGCTCGTTGGTTATTACAATGCCACTGCCCTCGGGCTCGGAATATTGGTCCCTTTGTTCCACGAGGCGGACAATGGGCAATGCTGCTCAGATCCGATCAGGTATTTGTCAATTTTACCCTCAGGGTAAAAGCTCGTCGAGGTACGAGGCCCGAGACGGTCGGATATTCGGGGTCGGGCCACTCGCCCCAGGGACCATTTATTTCTGCGATGAAATTTTAGAGTTTATCCGCGAACTGTACCAGTACCGCTACCATCTTGGTGTTTGCGATAATCGAAATATTGCCCTTCGGTTGGATTTTCAAGATCAACTAAACTGGAGACGATATGAGGCGATTCAGATTCCTAAAAGCAGGAATCTGACGATATTTGATATTCCGGAAGTCGATTTCTTTACTCAAGCTAACATTTAAGACATAATCGAATATAATTGAAAATTCATGATGTGATTGAGTTGATAGTAAAAAATTTTGCAATTGGTTTTTATTTTTATTTATTTTAGGAAGTTGAATTCACAATGAAAATTCTGGAAGCCATCTAAAGCCAAAATACTGTTAAATATAAAAAAACAGAAAAAACTTCTTATCGAAGAACTTCGTTCTGGGTATCAAACTAAGGTTCAGAATCATTTGTCAAATGCTATTCGTTAGTTTAATAATTGAATGATGATTCTGAAAATTGTACAATGTTAATTTCAGCTAGAGCTTTATATTCCGAAAAATATATTATTTTCTTACTATACGATTGTGACACGAGGTAAAGAATGACCGATAAAAATCAGTAATTAGTTGATTGATTATCTTAGCATTATGATAGCTGAAAGGAAGGGAAAGTGGATGACTGTGAGTTTTGTTGAAAGCCTGTCGTAGGTGTGACAAGAGTTCAGAGCTTTTAATTTGATTGTCGTTGATTATTTGCCCGGTTAATTCGACCCTCTTTCACTTCCGGTACCTAAACGCGAACCGAATACATGCCACAAGTCCGACGAAAAGCTCTGAGAGCTCTATAAAGTGCGCTCACGCGCGAGGACGACTGTTGGTTTCGAGGTTCGCCGAGTAAAACGAAACCTCGCGGCGTTACCATGGCTGACACGACAAACACCCGAACTGCAACGCCCGATCGATCGCTACTGGGCTTTACTATTGCGGATGTGTGTACAAAGTACACGCTGGCGCATTTTAATTCTCTGTAGGTAGAAGCAGACTGCTGGCTCCAGACTGCCTCAAAGAACGCTAAAAAAGCTACATACACTCACTTTCAATTTAATGATCATCATATTTCATCACTGTGATATCGTCAAGCTGTCACTCAGTTCTTGGTGGACCTCGAAATCCCTAGAATTCCGACGGTCATGGGCAAAAAGGAGTTTGAAGTACGACTGAAAGCGCATTTTCGAGAATGTCATGACCACCATTAGGAACTGAGGAACCGTTTATCCGATAGGTTTGAAATTTATACACTATTTTCTTATCATTATTATCCGAGCTTTCATAGCACAGTTTCTGGATTTGACCTCTAGTTTCCAGAAAACACGCAAATTCGTCTTTAAAAGATTAGTTTTTACCTGAAGGTCGATATTTTCAGAAAAATTTGAATTATTCAGAACCTTGTGCTGTGAAATCCTAGAGGCTTCCATTACGATTGAAATGACACCTTGTTTTTAATTCTTAGATATACTCAGCCACATGCAATTGTGGTTACAATTTTATTCAATTTTTTGCAAGCTCTACTTCCGCGGCGTCTGAAAGTCACAATTGTCAAGATGAATCCGAGGAAATAACTGAAATAATTTGGATTATTTCTCTAGAAAGAAATGCATGCCAGTAAAAATTTGAGTTACTTCCCTTTCGATTCTCCGTAAAGTTATTGTATTTTGGAAGTGAGCTGAGCGGGACGTTTTTCTTTTCCGTACCGAGAAGCTTCGATCTTGAATCTTGAAATATGAATGGATACAAGTGTGCTTTTTCTCTCGCAAATCTTCGATCACAAAAAAACTCGCGGTGGATATTTCCTGACCTTTTTATCTGGACCAAAAAACAAGCCCATAATTCTCTCGGAGGAACTATTCTGGCCACACACAAGTTTAGCATTCGCATCAGAATAAAGATGATCAAGGGTGGGCGAGTTGAACCTGCGAGGATGGAAAAACAAAACGAAAACCAACGCGAGTCGAGTTCAGTTTCTAACTCCGAACTCGATAGCTTGCGGAAGCTTTGAGCTCAGTGTTCTACCGCGCTTAGCTTTAAGCTTTATGCTCGGCTTGATCTTTGGCTCCTTCAGCGGGCTTCCAGAACCACTAGGGAATTTCGCCGGGTTGCTGAAAGGCCTCGATGCATCAAGACTCCGAGAAACGTTCTTCGTGTCGAGAAAACCCTGATGGACGATCTTTTACATATTTTATCGTACGGATATCTACTTCGAAACATTCAAATACAGAAACTTAAACTGGTACATAAATATGTGTGCTTTTTCAATCGTCAATTTCAAGACTTACGGCTTCTTCCTCCTTGATGAAATAGTGGAATAAGCAAAGATCTGACGATGGCGCCACTGAGCCACTCAGTTATTTCGAAGTGCGCATGCGCCACTAAAAAGAAAAAGAACTGGGGGAGGAAAGTCGATGAGTTACGACCTGCGCATGCGCCAATTTCACTTTTCAACTTCTCGTTTCTCTGTTCTCGGAGAAAAAAGGAAGTTATTGTAATGAAAGTAGTGAAAATGAAGAGTTTTGATTCTTGAGAATGGTTCTATCTTGAGAACGGATCAAATATTGGTGCCACTTGGTTTGTTGGGTCGCTGATCATGAATCTGAAGTCAGATTCGCAAAATTCAAAATGGCGGATCTAATATGGTGCATGGAAAAATTTGAACAAAGGTACCAGGAGGTTTTTTGAGTCACTGATCACGAATTTGTCGTAAAATATCCTCAAATTCACATCAGTACAAAAAAAAAGAAAACAGCTAATTGTTCTTACTGTTCTGAAGTAGGAAACCTTGCAGACACTACAGAAGCATCAAAGATCAAACTTTCCAACTAGGACTCACAAGGAAATCGTTAATCTTGTGACTTGAGTGCGGCTCAACTTGTTACACGTTTTCCATCGAGTGCCACGACGTCATTTCGAGCTAATTGAAGTTGAAAGAAGGTAAAATTGAACCTTGTAAAATGCATAAGATGTAGACGGCGAGATCCGGCTGTGAGGTAAAGAGATTTCATCGGAGGACTTTCGCCAATTACCGTTTTTAATTTCCCTTTTAGTAAAATGTCTCGCAATTAGTCGAGGCGTCTCGCGAAGCTCCAGTCGCAATCTCCTCTTCTCCTCTTTGCCGATGTGAACGTCTACATCTACCGTCCTATAGCCACTTTTATAGAGGCTCTGAAAGCTCTAGTTACAGAAGTTTTCGAGCCAGTGGAAAAGTGGTAAAGTCTGAAGAGAGATATATTCCCTCCTCGTTTCCCAACTGCCGAGTCAATGCTGCAGGGTAGGTAGACATATTTGTATAATTTTGTGAGAAAAACTCCGTATAATTTTCACCAAACATTTCCATATTTGGTAATAAACGTCGGGTGGTAGCGGCGACTGTTCGAGAGGAACTAAAATGATTAGCAAATACCGAATACGAGTTGCGAGGATCTGCTCGAGACTAAGACCAGGACGAGGCGGATGAGCAAGAACTAAGAACACGAGGAGAGGAGAGGAGAGACGAAACTCTCAACTCCATTTAGCCATCTGGGCTAATGGACTAACGAAACGAGCGGGCCTCAGCTTCCTTACAATAACGGAGCTTTCGAGACCCAGAAACATCTTAGACATGCATGAATGTTGAAACACACTGGGTAACTCGATGTAATATCCTAAGAAGATTATTTCCATCGGAGGTGAAGGATTCTCAGATCGGTGAATCGATTTGTTGACAATTATCGCGTTAGGAGGGTGAAATACAGCCAGAGACTTTGCACATGCTCTGTGACTTCGAGTCTTCAAGCCTGTGTATCTTCGAAACGGTCTATCCACGTCAAAAACTGTAAGGACCTTTTTTGAAGAGAATTGTACGATCTTCCAAATTGATTCCGAACTCTTTTCACCTAGGAGTGACCGGAAGTGAGATATCGGCGAAAATAAAGTAGCTTTGTGATTTTGAGGTCATTTTCGTGGTTTGCTGATTGCAATCAAGTCCCTCAGCACGAATTTGATCCAAACTGCGATAATGAGCAGGATCTAATCTCGGATGCTGCTCGATGGCTGAATTTCGCAATTAGCTCGTAGACACGAGAGATAGCGACAAATGGCGGCGTCAATATCCTCGTAGCTTGTGTGGTTGCCTCGCTATCGGTGATAATTAATTAAATCCAGTCTCCATTGCTCAAGGGTTTTCGAGCACGGTAAGTAAACGTGTTCGAGACCTGAGAGTTGGCAGCGTTCACCTCCTGGCTATGCCCGAAACCCGTGGCTAGAAATCCTTTACTCATCAACGTTATTAATAGCGTGAGTATCGAGTAATTAAGATAATCACACGTAAAGGGCGGGCGAAATTCCCTTTGTCCTTTAGCCTCTTCGCTCCACCCTTTCATCTACGTCCTTCGGATTTCAAAACTTCTCCACGTAGGACGTGACTCTCTCCTAGCTTGGGAAATTCAACACGTTGAATTAATTAAATTCTGTTTTTGAATCCCGTATTTCTTCGAGTTTGTGAGTTCAAACTATGCGATTGCGTAAGTTTTTTCTTCAGTGTCCATAAACACGACGCTGGTTGTTTAAGCTGAGGAAAATTACTGCAGTGAATCAGTGTAAAAGTGAACATTTTTCTTTATTCATTCATTTATTTATTTATTTTACACGGTTCTAAACGATCCCCAGTCCTGCAGAGGCTGCTACGCGCGATATCAAATCTTTATTTTCATTTGACTGCACCAAAGCGAACCAGCGAGACAAAAATAAATCAGATAAAAGATAAAACTTTACTCGAATAAAATAAATCTGTGGATCTGTGGGTGCAGCTAGAATTTGAAAAGAAAAAAAATAGATTTTATCGTGTCAACAATCTACTTTTATAAAACTTTTGATACCCAAATATCTTGAAATAGATACAAGAACGATGAGATCCTGAAGATTTGGGATTCTTGAAAAATTCTGATAAATTTGTAAAAAGATGATTTTTCCTCAAAAATTGTTCCTTCGAATATTAGCAGCTGAAAATCACAATTAAGAGCCAAAGTAAATCGAAAAACCTGTCGCCAAGTACATTAATGTTGTCTACCAACAAAAAGACTTCCCTCCAAAATATCTATCTACTAAGAAAAATTCGTCTTTGACAAAAGTCGTCCTTGAAATATGTGTCCCTATGGAAGGATTGAAATTTGAGAAGACTACCAAGTACAAAAAATAAAATTAAAAATCAACTGAATCGGTTTTTTCGTAATTGTTGTGGAAGAACAGAATGTGTAAAACAAAATTTGGAGGAAAATAAATAAATCGGAGTGCAGGTACTTGGCGAGCAATCATAGATATATACATACAATCACTCAATCACTTACCCTACCCCTCCCGTGAAATGGTCGGAAGTTAATCTTTGCACTGTCATCAATTATCCTCTCATCCATGAAACAAAAAAAAAAAAAAAAAGTACAACAATCACAACAAAAATGAGCAATATTCAATATTTTCTGGAAACAAAAGGAAGGAAAAAAGTTCAAATATCGACAAAATCTTTTGATTGGAAAAGAAAGTAATGTATAAATTTATATTGAATCGTCTGCAGAGTTTTTTGCACTAAACTGTCGATTGCAGGAGGTACGTCGCCCGTATAGTGAAACGTGTGGATA
The DNA here is from genome assembly GCA_018420115.1 of Euura saliciscinereae. Lineage (NCBI taxonomy): Eukaryota > Metazoa > Arthropoda > Insecta > Hymenoptera > Tenthredinidae > Euura > Euura saliciscinereae. The sequence continues at coordinate 31,965 of JAFFZH010015657.1, read as the reverse complement.
ATTCTCCGCCATTTTCCGCGTCTCGGTAGTTGAAGCACGAAAGTATTTCATCCTGCCATGCCATTCCAAGAGATTAATTCGAGTGAACCTCACCGCGCGCACCGCGGGTCCTTTCACAGACTCAACCAGACGTCAAGTATATCCGTCAAATATTCAGGATACCTTCTTTTCGTGCCTCGACTTCGAAAGATTAAATTCTCTCTTCCTTCTCATCTCGTCTTTCTTTCTTCCTTCCACCATAAACGAAAACCGGAACAACACCAATTTCCGGTCTCATACTCAACAAACAATCATAAATTTAGCTGGATGATGATTCCTCTTCCATGGTTTCAATCTCTTATCCGTTTTTACAAGATTTGATGTTCTTTCCGGTTTTTTGATTGTTCTAAAACACTGAATTTAATACAAATTTGGTTAAAACTTTGCGCAATAATTTCTTCGGATTGTAATTTCGCAGTTTTTAGTATTCTATTGTCCAGTTATATTCCCAGATATAGACAGTTTTTTTTTTTTGGGCGAGTTTTTCATTCTAGTAAAACTGGAAAAAAAAAAAAAAAAATCGAGAATCGTTTTATACTGTTTGAATACCGCAGATTTTCCACTTTTCCTGAAAAGCAAATTTTTGGTAAAATTCGTGCGGTCCGCCAATTTTAGGCTTTGGGCAAGATCGATCCAGGAGTTTCGACACTGAGCAAAGTCTAGGGTTGATCCTTTTCGCTATATGCCGTGATTACTTTTTTTCTTTCTACTATACAGCTTCGAACCCGCGGAACCGGAGAGAATCTTCGTTGATCCGTCAAGAGTGAACCTAAAGCACAGAAGCCTTGGGCTTCTAGGCCTCGACGCGCGGCGTGGCGCGACCCCAACAATCAGACAACGCCCAAGGCTACAATACGAACCCCCAGATCAAGGATGTACCTATGCCGGAAGGAAAAGTAATACTAAGAGCACCGCGATTTATTGCTGTGCCCGCGAATTCGCAAAGGGAACGAAATTGATTTTTTTTTCAAATTCATTTTTTATAGAACAATAAATAAAATTTGGAGCGTCAAAAACGGTGATCGACGATCGGGATCCGATGTTCTTCAGTGGTGCTCGATTAAATGTGCATAATAATTTGCGAAGAATTAATACACCTATTATACCTGCGTTGCAAAATCAAACGGGACTTTATACGCTCGTTAAATTTGTTCGAGCCAGGGTTGGATCGGAACGGACTGGCACGAGTCGGGTGGTGGCCCCCTGCGATATCACCCTCCTATGTACGATTGTACATGATACACGCCCTCGCTATGTGCGGACAAAAGCCCCTCGCCTACGATAGTGGCCCGACGTACAGGGCCTAAATTGACGATATAGACTAAACGTAGCATATTATATTGAAACTTAAGACCCTTTTGCTGAAATTACGCGACGAGGGTGGATAGGAGGAACTCTGCACAACCAGACCCCATATATGAGTCCTTTGATCTCTAGAGTCGCTCATTAATGCGATTTCTATTCGACAATTTGTCGCCTAGGCGAATCAGCCTTGGGAAAATAGATGGTCAGGGACTAAAATGCCGAAAAAACGTCGTCATAATCACATCTAGGGAGTCAGGGAACTTTCGTGAATCTTTTTTATTCTATTATCCGATAATTTGATGATTAGGATTGATGAAAAACATATTGCACCTAATTGTTTATAGTTGGTTTTCACGTGAATCAAGTTTTTTTTATACAGCGTTTGAATTTCCCGGTCGCGTGTGACGTCACACGCACAGTTCTACCGTCTGGCGGCGCTGCGGACAACCATGGTCAACGGAATAACATGGCGGCTGAGGTACTGTGTGACGTCACGTGGCGTTTGAAAATTGATCATTCTCAATTGCTGTTTACAGTCACCTGAAGTTGTCGATGAAACTGTAAATTTTTTGGTTTTTAGGGACTGAAAAAAATTCCTTAAAAAAAGTTCGGAAAAACACGGTTTTCTACTAAAAAATTCATAACTTTTTCAATTTTCAATATCTTGCCGTGAAAATTTATAACAATACTCTCGAGTTGTAGAACTTTCATTAAAAAAAATTTTTTCGTACGGTGTCTTTCGAAAAGTATATTTATTTTCAATTTGATTATTACGGGCTTGAGAATTTGGCTAAAAATTGGTAATCCTCGATTTTTTGTGATCTTCCATGATGAATTTGTACATCAGAATCGCAAGATTCAAAAAAAAAAAGTGTTTTGTCGATTCAAAATGGCGTCGCCTTCGAAAATCGAGAAACAGTGACTACATATTTCAATTTTCAGCAGATTTCTAGTCTAAGTTACATTCTTGCCACTCGAGTCTTCGTGATTCGCTCTCTTGAACTTGATATTTTATTCCAGAACGTCTTCAATCTTATTTTCAAAGTGAGATACGGCCACTCGGTTTGGTTCTAATTCCTGCCACCAGATTGTGCGGGAGGACAAAATTTATGATTCGAATCTGAGAAAAAACGGCACGTTTATTCAGCTCCTTATTTGCGGTATAACTCTTTCGGTGATCCCTAAATCATTTCCTTTCCTACCATTAATCATCGCCTTAGGAGAAATTCATTTTTTGTTCCTCCGACGTTTCCATGTTATAGTCGCATCAAGATAAAAACAATATTTTTCTCGCTGTATTTTTGTTATTTACGAATATTTTTTTCCATTCGAATAAATCCGAGACTCCCGTTTCTTCTATGTTTCATCCGGATTCATTCAGATACAAGGGAGGATCTGCGTCAGACTCGAATTGAGCCCGCAGCGATAGTCTGACTCTGCTTGCCTCTACCAGGCCAGATTCCTAGACGTGTATCGATGTATGGAAATTGTATAGTGGGAGACAAATCACACTGCGGGAATAAAACCGGGCGCGATCGAGATCCTCGATAACAAGTAAAGATTGAAGGCGAACGTACAGACAGACGATGCCAGGGGATTTTCGAAGACAAAAACTTCATTGAAATCCTACGTGGAACAGACGACGCCTTGTACACGTTGCATCACATGCAGACCATGCTCAATGCGAATATGAATGCAGAAAAAAATGAGAAATGAACGCTTCTTTTCTTCCATCTAGTAGTCATGAAATATTAATCAATTACCGAAATAGTTGAACTCAATAATGGTTAATATATATTGAATTCAATATTTAAAAAAACTTCATGACCCATAAATCATATCAATCAATTGTAAATTTATGAATTTATTGGACTAGGCGAACCAGATTATTCAATTTTTGGTTGAGAGAGCGAAAAAAACCGATGAAACGGATATATTTTTTATTTTTTATACAGCAATCAATATATATTCAATAATTAGCGACGGGCTTTTCGATCAAACTTTTAATATATGATTCCAGCTGGTTTTCCATATGATTTAATTTGTGATTTTGGATAGTTTCTGATGATCTTGGATAATTAAAAAGTGATTCAGAAGAATTTCACTGATTTCCAGTGATTTTCGTATCAATTTTGTATGATTCCGTCACGTTGCAATGCACGAACTTTTTAGGGGGTCCTAGAAAATGAAGAATAAACCATCCAAAACCATGTAAATGTTACTTTTCCTCACTTTTCTTTTCTTTTTTCTCGACACAAAACGGCTTTGGGATCAAATTATCGATCCTATAGTCGTTTTTCTTTCTCGGTATTGATCATACCGAAAGCACGACAAGATTATAGAGTAAATTTGAAAATCGTTAGTAATTTGAGAAATAGCCGAAAGTCCACGAAAAAAATGTCTACATTATGATTTTTTTTTCGTGTCAACTGGAGGTCTTGAAAAAATGAAATGGATCCTAGGTTTAATTCTTCATGAAGGTGCTAGGGGCCCTGAAAAAAATCGGCATGACAGCCCGAGACTCTGATAAGAAGAAATAACACCGAAAAGCTTCAGCCCTGAAATGAAGACGGGACATTCATTGCTACTGAAACATTCTTTCAAGTTGTTTGAATTGTTCGTTCTCATTATCTTCGAGAAATCACTTTAATCATTGTCGGCTATTTTATTAATCAAGTTGCGCATCCCCTTTAAAAAAAAAAAGAAAAGATCGAAAAGCGTTTTTTTTTTCATCGAAAATAATATTTTTCACAAAATCCCATCCCCTGATCTTGACGTGTTTTTCTTCAATTTTCCACAGCTCATCTCTTCTTATATCCACGTCTATGAATTTGACGTGTGAAAAGCTTTGTCGATAAAAATTTATCTTCTAAACAGAGAAAAAAAAAGATCCAAAAACTTCGCGAAAAAATGGAATGACTGTCCAATTTCGTATTTCGGGAAATAAAAATGTTACGAAAAAAAAAAACGGTGTATAAGAAGAAAAAGATTATTAGTGCAGACCGCGAGAGAGAAGAGAGTGGGTACAATTAATGTACGGACATCTGTCAAACGGACAGCTGGAGGTACAGGGTTTTCTCCCCCACGATCCCCTTGCAAACGTTTTTTCTTTCTCGCCTCACGCGTTTTCGCGCGTGAATTTCTTTTATTTTCGTTTTTTTTTTATCATTATTATTATTATTATTATTATTATTATCATTTTTTTTTTTTGTCATATTATGCCTCGACGCTTGCTGAAGAGATAAAGGTGGAGGAAACGTGGCAGGGTATAGGCACAGCTACCCTATACCCCACTCGTCTTTTTCAGTAAAAATTTCCATTATGCAAAACCTCCCAGGGGGGAAAAGGAGAGTGAAAATCAGCATTTAACCCTCAACCCAATTTTAAAATTGAGAATTCAAATTAGCAGTGTGAAAGATGAGAATTTTTTTCGGGTAACGAGACTCTAGACAATATTAAATAATCAAAACGTAATTAAAAAAAATTGTTTCGCTTTCTCGAAAGGGAAACTAAAAAGCCAAAAACTGAATTTTCAATTGTCATTCAATTTGGTTGGTTTTATTCGATTGATATTCAATTAGTTAATTCAATTCATTGTATAAACTATAATATATTGATAATCTTCAGATCGGATAAATTTGAAGTACAATTAGATTATTTTTTCTGTTTTCTATCTCAAAGATTCTACTTACTGATTTTTTTTCTGTATCCAATTCATGAAAATTTATTCCAAAATTCGCTATTTCTTCCAGCATCGCTATATTGTATTAAAAAAAAATCTTTTGTGTAAAATTTGAGTCAAAAACGGTTGAAATTCAATTTAAAAAAAAGTCTAATTTTCAAACTTTCACGATTTTCTCATGTATAGGTTGAAATTGTTCGAGTCTTTTTCGCATCTGATTTTTATATCGCACCTAGTGGCAATATAACGTCTGTTTGTCGTGATTCCAGATACGCCTGAGGCTGTTTGTGAGGTAGGCGAGCTTTCAGGTATCGAATGTGGGTATCGATATATCGATTCCACGTTGAGCCCCGACCTCTTAGAAAACTAGTTTATCGTTTATCGTCTCTGATTTTTCATAAATCGTCGCACCTCGCGGCTTCCGTACCAGATAGTCGCCTGGCAATCATGTTTTTATTGCCTTACTACATCATGGGGACTTCGATGGATCGAACCATTCCTTCTAATATTCGATCAATATTTTTCAAACCCTCTACCTGCGATGAACGAGCTGCAACTGTACCAACATCCTTGCGATTTATCCGCCATTTTTTCACTCTAAATAAACAAATTGATTCAGTCGTTGATAAAAACCACATGAGGGTTGGTTTCATAAAAGGGTTCAAGTCCACGAAATTATCTCCAGAAATGTGAAAGTTATGAATTCGAATGAAAACGATGATCTGTTCAAATTTCGACCTAATGATCGGTTCAAGATCGTGAAGTTAGAAATTTTTGCGTAATTTTGCATCGAGTGTTCGAAAAGTTTCGAAAAAATTAGGCCAAGTTTCTTTCGATATCGTGAAGCTGTGTTTCAAAGTTCATCGAATTATCTCAAGGAATGTGAAAGTTATGAATTTAATGAAAGTTTGAACGTCCGCCATTTTTAAACCGGAAGTGGAAACGAATTGAAATTTATACGCCCAGGTGGACTCGGAGTGGACGATTTTCTGTCCAAATTTCAGCTAAATCGGTTGATCGGTTCGTCTGGAATCGTGGGTGCAAAGAATACGAAGAGACTCGGTGGAGTCTCGCGCCATTGCATGAAAGAATAGAAGACTCGCCGAGTCTCTTTACTCGCTCCGTTTTTTGGATTCCTGAATGTTAATTTCCTCCAGTTTTCGTATTCTCAAGCTCCTCGTTCTTATTTCTTTCTCTTTCTCCTCATTATCGAGGTATTTTTTCTACAATAGACACTTTTTTCTCTCGTGTAGTTTCACCCGACTCTGAGACGCTGTGCTACGAAGCTCTGGTACCTACCGTCGACGAAATACACCTATCTACGTGTAGGCGTGAAGAGTATCGATTCCGCGAGGAAGGAACGACCTTTGAAATGACCCAGGGTCCCCTCCATCTGTCCTTCCTTCCGGTTCAAACGTATACGATTGCTGACGATACCAGAAAAACGTTGAAATTCTTGACTTGACTCGGGGTTCTTTTTTTTCTTTATTCTTCTCTTTCTTTTCTCTCATTGGGAACGAAAATAAATTGTCAATAAAATTGACGTGGGTCCTAATAAACTCAATTCCTCCATCATCGACTCGATGAAAAAGAAAAGAGCAGAAAAGCGTGGAATATTTCTTTTTCTTCCGCTTTCACTGACTTTGAAACTGAAATTCTACATCAGTAACGGAGACCATCGACCTCTGGATATTTTTAATAATTTCCTAGTTATAGTCACAGAAGCACAGCGTGGATATGAATAAGGGTCTGAAATACTTCTTCTTTTTTTATTTTTTATTCTTCTCTTTTCTTAAACTAGAGAAAAAGTTGAAGAGAAACTCCGAGTCCCATACAACGTTTAGTATTCACGTCATAGCATGGGACGCGTGGAGCTCCACTAACCGTAGGTAACGAGCGGTACTTGAATCGAATAAGGAATTCCTGGATTTTCAGTAGAGAGGCTGGCAGAGGGAGGCAGAACCCTTAACTCGAGTAACTCGTCGGACACGGACGTAATCTCAAATATGAATCTCATACCTTTGATTTAATGGATGTCTCAATTTCCTCACGAATTAGTATATAAGAACGAACAAAAGCTGAAATATCGAATTGGAATAGTGAATTTTGCTTCCATTATACACTCGCACTCGTATAATTGCAGGGCATGGATAGTTTTTTTTTTCTAGTGCGCATGCGAAACGAAAAAAGCTTCGATGCGAAAAGTTGATCATTCACGGTGTGCGCATGCGCCAATTACTTCTTTTTAACTGTTTTTACTATTGTGGAATGGAGTACTTCGCATGAATGCTTCAGAAGCATCGAGAATCAAATTTTCATAGGCAGGTTTAAAAAAAAAACCAAAGGACAAATGACTGCTGTTCTCTGGTGTTATAGATAAGATTTGTAATTTTTGTTGGTAATTTTTGCTGTAATATTGGCAATCTTTTGTTATTCTTGTATACCGAGACTGTAATCACTGGTAATCTCATTGTAATCTGTTGTAATCATTGCAGTCTTTTGTAACTATGATCTGTGTCCTCGAAAAGAAAAAAGATTCTGCAAAAATTCTCCCTTTAATCCTGATACAGATCCCAGACAATTAACTCTATCTCGCGGTCGCGTTTTGGTTAAGGTAAGTTAGGCCGTGCCAGGATGACCAGGATTATCGGAAGAGCGCGTTAATTGGAGCTTGACATTTGTCGAGACCGTGGCGTGGGGTCGAATCCTGAATTCTGTATTCCAAACCGTAAATCTACCAGGGGTTGAAATTGCCACGGTGCTGAGGGGAGGAGGTGTTAAAGGTCAGCCCCGGAGGTTTATACACACTTTCATTCAACCTTCCAATCAAAACCACGGGTTGAAAGCCGACTGTGAAGAAGAAAAAATAACGGAAAAACTCTGTGTTTTGATTTTTGTTCCACATTCACTGGTCGTAATTCTGAAAGAAAATTCTAAATTGTGTAAAAACCCTTAAAGCACAAAAATATTAAAGAATCGATGATTCCTTTCCTTCCTAAGATTCAATTTCGAGTTTGTTTTCATCACGTTTAATTTAAAGTTGGTATAAATATAGATAATTGTGCAAGAAACTGACCGTTCTGAGATGTAAAAAAGCCGCTCTCTGCACCGGATGAAACTTCTTAAATAGAAATACGAAACTGCTCTGCAGCAGCAGCAGAAGCACCGGTTCGTTGGAGGAAAAAGCAGCTTTGACGGCTTGAAAATATATAGTCCATCGAGACACGCTAACCATTCGTCACGATACCAAAATAAAAAGTCATCTGCAACTTTCAGAAACAAAATTAAACCTCGTGTTTAGGTTTTATTATGTTCTCCTTATTGAAATTCATCGATGAAAGCGATATTTTTTACGGTATATTACGGCAAAACGACGCTTGGATAAAAATTTTGCTCACTCTGTAGCCAGGTCACATTTTTAGGCTCATTAAAACGGAACAACTGTGCTTAAGAAAATGTCTAATGGTGGAAAAATACTGTTATAATGAGGAGAAAAAGGAAAAAATAAGAACGAGGAGCTTGAGAATACGAAATTAACATTCAGGGATCCAAAAAACGGATCGAGTAAAGAGACTCGGCGAGTCTCCTATTCTTTCATGCACTTGGCGCGAGACTCCACCGAGTCTCTTCATATTCTTTGCACCCACGATTTCAGACGAACCGATGAACCGATTTTGCTGAAATTTGGACAGAAAATCGTCCACTCCGAGTCGACGTGGGCGTATAATTTTCGATTCGTTTCCACTTCCGGTTTAAAAATGGCGGACGTTCAAACTTTCATTAAATTCATAACTTTCACATTTCTTGAGATAATTTCATGAACTTTGAAACACAGCTTCATGATATCGAAAGAAGCTTGGCCTAATTTTTTCGAACACTTGATGCGGAATTACGCAAAAATTTCTAACTTCACGTTCTTGAACCGATCATTAGGTTGAAATTTGAACAGATTATTGTTCATATCGAAACGATGCCAATCATGTTTTATAATCTATTCATCATGAAAGTTTCTTCGATATCGAATTTCTTTTGACCGAAATTCCTGAATTTCGAGTCTGAGAGTTGGAAAATAAATCTAAGATCTAGATTCTAGATTTTGTAAGGGACATAGAAACGTAGTGAGTCATTCTTCGGCCCTCGTGAAGTCTAAAATAGATATATGCACTGCGCAGCGATGTCATGAAATTTTTTTAGACTTCCCCCCCTCCAAAGTTATCGGATTCTATTAATCGACGAAGCCCCCAATCCGGTAATCGCGCTTCTTTCACCAATCCTCGATTCCAATGACGAACTAAAACCGTAATAAAACGCAGTCTTGAACTAATTTCTGTTTATTTTTACTCTCGAAAGATTCGAATTAACGACTCTAACCGTTCCGACTCTAGGGCTACCGTATCGTAATTCGTAGGGACAGAAGTTACAAATAGAATGGCTACCGTGACGTCATAAACCTGGGTATGAAATCTGTTCGTAAAAAAACAAAAGATTGCAAGCATTTATGATGTGTGTACGAAGTCAAAAGCTCGCCCATGAGCTTCGTACAGTTTGTGGTCTGTGGATTGAGAATATCTGCAGCGGTACTCCTCCGCATTGCGGGAGGGGGCGAGAATAAGCGTGGCTGCGGCATAACGCTCGCAAGCTCGGGCTCGAGCCACTCAAATAAAATGAATAATATCATAAGCTCAGCACGTTCCTGATCCGCAAGCTACGCCTGCTGGAGGAAACTGAGTGTAGAGGTATGCAAACTCGGTCGAGAGGCATGGCTGGAGGGCTTCGCGGCTCCAAAGTGCAAGGCAGAACTGAGTATAAATAAATCTAACCGTGACAGGTGTATTTTCGGCTTGGCTCGGACACAAGGAAAAAAAACATCATTGTTTTGTAAACAGATGCTAAGATATGTGCTATATCTCGCAGAATCGCTCTAAAGTGCTTCATTTTTTGCACATTTTTCGTATTTTCTTCACCGTCAGAGTCAGTAACCTTCTAGAATTGTACTTCGAATAAGATAAACGGTCAGATTTCTGATCCTTTTGACTCCCTTCGTCGTTTTTTTAGGGTATTCTAGAAGAAAAAGATTTTTTTTTAATACCTGCATGTAAAGTGCAGGGGCTTTGCATGGAGGTTTAGCGGGACAAAAATGGAGGATCAGGTATGGCATGCTTGTGAGGTTAGGTTTGCGCATGCGCAGTCCACTATTTTTCACTCTAGTCCCTTGTCACACGATGTAAAGAACCATTCGGTGTTCTCTGAGGTAAAAAATCTATCATAAAAAACGAAATATTGATGGAGTGGAGTGAATGCAAAGTAGCTAGAAGGGATTAATTAAATACTGGGTCCTTTCGGTCTTCTCTTTATGTGTGAAGCCTTATATATTCAGGTGAAACAGAGACTTCTGACTTAATCAACATCAATAATCGTTGAATTGATCATTTTTATTATAAATATTGAAAACATGATCGATCCTTGCCCAAAAAGTATGAATTTATGCAATAAAATCATAGATTGCCGATTTGACATGATTTCAGTCGAACTCGAAGAGCTGATGTCCTGATAATGTCTGAGATCGGGTCGTTTACCTCAGATAAGAATCTGACCCAGACAATGTATCGTGGGTGTCACCTTTTTCAGTATAAAAAGCGTGTATCTTGTAGTTTCAGGAATTGGAGAGAAGAAATATGGGATCTTCGTGACGGTGCTCTTGCCGAAGCAGATTTTCTCTGCACCATACGGCATACCGGGGTTTTCTTTCCTTGAGGAAAACGTGAGTCACGTCTTGGCGTATCCGTCTCGATCCGACCGGTAAATTTCGACTTCCGGAATCAGAAGTAGTAGCATATCGGAGAAGAAGAATTGGGGTGATTCGATTTTCGCAGAATGGAAGGCCTCTCATCTCTGAAGATATGTTCGTCCAACTCATCGACCACTGCATCAGGATCTAACTTGGTTTTTCAATTCTCGAAAACTCGATAAAGCCTGAAAATCCTCGGATTAAATCGAATTCTTCAAATCAGTAGAATCCATAAAAAGTTTCAACCCACAAATTAAAATTATTCACCAGAGACTATGAGGTCTTGAAGACGACTTGACGGTTCTACCGCTCAGCATCTGAAACTTTTTTAATAAAATACAGCTAATACATTTGTTGGAAGAATTTTTTAAACCAAGAAGAATCAAGTTTCGCTGGTCTCGGTTATTGTGAATTTTATAAAACTTTATGAAATACCGAAGGTATACCTCAGACGCCCTTATAAACTGTATGTATTGTATTCAGGTAGTTCAGTCGATTATGAAAAGTCCATCCAATTAAAAGCGTAAAATTTTCATTATTTGGTTCATTCTGCAATATTTCATGATCCGATTCAGCAATTATTGTAGCATTGGAAACCCATTTTTAAATCAAAGTATCATGAATTTTTATATCATATGAGTATTCAGCCAAATTTCCAAAACATTCTGTATATAAAATTTAGTATAATCTTGGCTATGAAATTTCCGAATGATTTTTAATTTTCAAAACTTTTATATGAATATTCAAATATAGAAGAAGTTGAATTTCAATATACAAAAAGTATATATTAATTGCTTTAGATACATTTTATACATTTACATACATTTGTCTGACGTCAGGGTCTTTCATTTTTCCACCATTTCCAGTTCCTATACCTTCTTCTCAGTTTCACCTCTTCTCCTTTCTCTAAAAATTTATTTTGGCTCAACTCCAGCTTGTCTTTGTAATGTTCGAGTATATACTCGAGGTTTGCTTATAACCGAATCGCGCCCGCCATCTGTAAGGGGCCTTTATACGTCCGGATATGTCCTTGGGGAGCGGGAAGGAGAAAGAGGGCTGAGAATATTGTCTGCCTATAGTACATGCCGGCTATGTACCCCCTCTAGAACATATATATTTTGCATTTCGGATATTCGAACCACTCGGTTTATTAAATTATTATACCAGTTCCACCCCCCCGGCGTCCTTTACCTTCTATCCGAACCGAACCACTCAGGACTTGGGGGAGAATCAACGTACGTGTCCTCTTCAAGGGCGGATTAAAATCCAACGAAACACTCTTAACGTCAATCATTCGAACCCGCATGAGAAATCAAAATCAAGCTCTACTGATTGAAAAACAAATGAGTCAAGGGAGAACGAAAAATTCAGGGGAAAAAAAATTGTCGAACTATATTGTGATCAGATTTGATTGGCAGATACGAATAGATGTTCTCCCTTATCTGATCATATAATATGACTGATATTTATAAAGGGCAGTTTTCCTGGTCAAAACCAGTGAAATACTCATCAAACAAGCTTTTAGACAGTTCTGAACCAATTCGACTGTTTGGAAACTCGTTCCTCGATTTTATCTCCGTTCTGAATCGTTCCAACCTCGGTTCCAACTGTCTGAAAGCTCGTTTCTTGATTCTACCTCCGTTCTGAATCAATCCAACTGTATGAAAAGGTTCGTCCTCGATTTTGTTTCAGTTTTAGAACAAATCCAACTGTTGGACGGCTTGTTTCTCTATTCGATCTCGGTCCTGTACCAATGCAACTGTGTGAAAAAGCTCGTTCCTCGATTTCATTTCGGTTCTGAATCGGTCTAACTGTTTGAAGGCACGTTTCTTAATTCTATTCCGGTTCTGAATCAATCCAACTGTGTGAAAAAGCTCGTTCCTCGATTTCATTTCGGTTCTGAATCGGTCCAACTGTTTGAAAGCACGTTTCTTGATTCTATTCCGGTTCTGAATCAATCCAACTGTGTGAAAAAGCTCGTTCCTCGATTCTGTCTCGGTTCTGAATAAATCTAACTGTGTGAAAAAGCTCGTTCCCCGATTTTATCTCGGTTCTGAATCGGCCCAACTGTTTAAAATGACGTTTCTTGATTCTATTCCGGTTCTGAATCAATCTAACTGTGTGAAAGCTCGTTTTCGGATTCAAACCAACTTCAGACTGTTCCATCGTTCGTAACTCACCCTGTATGACAATTGACGATGTATAATATGATTGATGCCCATTCATGACCATTGACCATCGAGTTTGACCGGTTATGGCTATTTTCCTGGTTTATACTTCAATAAAAATTCATGATCCATGCACTAAACCCAGTTATTATAGTAAATAACTTGATGTCGACAATGACAGTGGGTAGAAAGAGCAGATAATACCCTTAAATAATAAAAGTGTGGTCCGCAGTTGACCGGAAGTACTACTGATCTGCTTGACCACATTTCAACAAGCATTAATTCGTGCGGTATCATCTTGAAAAGTTTTACAGTGGGTTTGTGAAATGCTCTCCGGAAAGATGCTTGCGATCTTGAGATCTTGAGTCTTTCAATAAAAGTTTCAGCTGAAGTGGGTTGATTTTCATTGTTCCTCACGCGTTGCGAAAACGTTTGGAACCTCTAACGAGCTGCTTTTGAATTTAGGGAGTGGTGTGGCTGCCTCGAAACAGTCAAAGTTTCTTATTCCGAAAACCGAGGAAGCGAAACCCGCTCCAATGAATTTTAATACTAATTAGTTTTCAGGTGGCTGATCCTGATCCGTCTGGCGATACACCAGCGGTTGTACAGAGCTCATTCATCACTCGGGATCGTTTAATTAAGAGACGACATCCGATCTTAGTGCGGTGCAGAGGACCGAGGAGAAATGCTGCTACTTCTACGCTGATTATGCTTCTAACTCTGCACAAACTACAACTACAAAGGCTCAGGGCCTCAACTCACTTTGAGACGACTCATATCAACTGTTGTTACAGTTTCTCCTTATACCAGACGACGCCCCGCACAGACATGCTAATTTCGTGACCAACCCTCGCCTAAGGGTATCAAGGCTTTCAGCCCCTCGCCGAAGTCAGGTTTGCTAGACGACAACTGTGTGGTTTAAAGCTTTGATGATAAATCGATTCTCATAGTTTTCTCGGTAATTGTCTCCTTCCTTTATCGTTCCTTGCGATTATATCGTACTCTAACACCGAGTTTGGACGTCAGAAAATTGTTTGGATCCGCGATTGGACAGATTATTTTGCTTCAATTATCACAGACGAACCAGTCGACCGATTTGAACAATATTTGTTCCACGAATCGAGGAGGTGCTTTTAGACGACAAGTTGATACAATTTTTCCACAATTTAGATTCACAAACAGATCAAGAAATTAGTTTCTTATCCTAAATTTTTGGATCTCAAAATTTGAATTTGGACATTTCTGACGATACTTGTTTTTTCTGAAAAAAAGTAATACAAAGGGTATCTGGAATGCTTAATTAATTTTACTTAGGTAACGAAGAGCAGAGCTTCGGGTATGTTTCAGATTCCGGTCAAACGTAGTGGGAGCTTTTTCCATTTATTTTTGTTTTTTGTTTCAAACTGGACATTCTGCTAACGTACAATTACACCATGCAACTCGTATGGTTCGTTTGCATAGGTACAATTAAAGGTCTGCGGTGGATGTACCTACATACATACACACGTACCTACATGGTACGTGTAGGGCTCGTTCTGAAGTGAGCTTTTCCGCCTAGCTGGGCACCCTTTGGTCTACTGCCTGCCACTAGCACGCTAACCCGGCGGGGGCTCGATTCCAGGACCTTTTTAATTACAAAACTGTGAAAACTGGAGGAGGGTATATAACTCGTGGAAGCTAAACCGGCAACTTCTCGACTCTCTACAAACGTTTTTCTGTGTTCAAACGAAATTTCTTTATTTTTTATTTTTTATTTGTATCGTTTTAGTTTTTATCATCGACGTACCGCTAAAAAGAGGCGATTTGAGTCAATCTTTTTGTAATTCTCTTTCATCTTTGACTTTTCTTGTTTTTTTATGAAAAGCAAATACATGTGGTACACAGAAATATGAAAAATTCTGAGAAAAAAACTAGGTACGATATCAGTGACGAAAAAATTAATAAATGAAAATAAAATGTGATATATTTTCGAGTTATGATGTATTTCCGGAGATAAAGGAAACCCGACAACCCAACCCGCAGGTGTATTTTCATAGGTAGAAATATACTGTACAAATAACGTAACACGATATACCGATATGGCGTATCTATTATACAACCTCTGCAGACGTACGAAACGCTGTGATATACGAAATACGAAGACGTGTTCGATATATTTCAACTAAAATCGTGAGAGTTTTCACCCCACGTATATATACACTGTGTGGATGATTTCCTAAGATTTTTGGAGTAAAAACAGTAATCATGTATCTGTCACTTCGGTCAGCGATCGATAATTCTTTTATTAATTAACTTCAAATAACTTTTTCACGAACATACCAATACCAAAGATAATTTTTGAATTTTATAATCGATGTAGGTACGGTGTCAATCGTAATATGAGTTTTGCGAAATTGAAAAAAACGAGTCCAATTTGCTGGGAAAAACACTAAAAACATTCAAAATCTTACAAAAAGTGGTGTACTCGAAGGTTTTTTGAACCACTGATCAAGAATCTGAGGTCAGATTCGCAAAATTCAAATAGTTGGAATCAGAATAAGTAACGAGAAGTTCAAAGGGCTGGCTCATAATCAGCCCAAACCTGCCTGTCTTTTTTTTGTATCAAAAGAATTCATTGTTTTATTCTAAAAGTCCCACCCTGTGTACTGATACACGTACAAGAAACACACTCAATTACATTATACTCGATGATACTGTAGTAGTAGTAATAGTAGTAGTATATCTGTAACGTATGTTAGTTCGCGAAGGCCTACGCACATACAGGAAAAGCCTGCCTGCAGGGGAGAAGGTTGATGGTATATAATGGACATTGTGATATAGCAGAACGTGTAAAAGGTACAGGTATAACGCACACACGGGGGAACGGTAGACGTCTATAGATATGCGAATGCAGGCGCTGCCGTATCTTTCCTATTAAAATAAATCATCAGTCTAATGTCTGACTGCAGCTGCGATAAAAGTAGACTCGAAGCCTCGGTAAAATATTAACAAACTCAAGGGAGACTGAGATCCTCGAATTGAGAACAACGTTTCTGTGTTCATCAAATTTTACAGATCTACTAAAAATGTGACTTATAATTGAACAAAAATTTGCAATTTGCCCAAATATATGATTGAGATGTCATTTAATGAATTGAAACTGATTATATATGTGGTAATTAAGAATACGAAAACGAACGAAAGAGAATAAAATACAAATCCATTAATTTTTCGAATATACTAACTAGATTGTGTTCAAAACCCTTTCTATAATTTATTTATTTGAATTCTTTGGTTTCAGAATCTTCAGATTATCCTTTATGTCTGTTCCATTCCGCCTCTGGGCTTCGACTCGCCGTCTAAATTTGATTAGTAATTAGCTACCGAGATTACAGCCACGTCAGGTTCGTGTCGAGCGATGAAATTCGTCTGCAGATGATATGAAATTTGACGAAGATTTGGGACTAGAGCTTGGAACGAGTTCGCTGCCATTCTTCATTATCATCGAGCATCATAATTCCACGAAGATTTTCCGAAGATACTTCTGACTGGCGTATTTCCACGCACTGAACACATTAAACTTACTTCCTAGTTGCCTCTCCGTCAAGAAAACAAGGAAGACGATCGATACCGCGGTAATGACCGGTTCGCGGATTGAGCTGCCGCACCTTTTGCGATAACACGACCAAAAACGTAACCAGTTATTCCTCATTATTCCGCGAAGACTCGGATCGATAATAAACGTCACGGTTTATGGTGGCTCTTCAGATTTCGATCGAACTCGAGCTGATCTACTTTAGATCGTGAGGAAAAGGAAAGTTAGCGCATGCGCAAGTCGGGAATTGTCTACTTTCCGTACTAGGTTTTTTTTCTGGGTGCTGGTTAAAATTCTGAGCGAGCAAAAAATAGAACGACTGACAATTGGTTTTTTTTTTTTATACACGAATTTGAAAATGAAGAATGATTTTTTAGTCTAAGAAATCGACCGTCTGTTTCAGCGAAAGGGCTATTTATTCGAATGCTCATTTTGTCGGAAAATTTATAACACGATAATTAATATTTCGAGAAGTCAAAATATCGATTTTCAAAATAACGATCAGGTCATATTTCCGAATTCAGAAACTAGCGAAAGGGTCATAACTTCGACGACCCGGGAAAAAATGGTTTAGATCTAATTCGCATCTCCGGAGATCTAATTTGGATCTAAGTAGATCTAAGTAGATCTAAATTTTGGAAAGTCGTAGATCTACCGAGATCTACCTAGATCTCCGAGGATTTTCGTAGATCTACGTAGCTTCGAATGGATCTGATGTCATGTTCGAATGCTCATGCTTAATAGATCTATGTATATCCACCCAGATAACGTTAGATCTACTTCAGATCTAGGAAGATCTGAGATGAGTAGATGGAATAATCGCAGCAAAACGTTGTTGCTCATTGAAGCCAAGTAGATCTACTCGGATCTGAGTAGTTCTGGTACCGTATTTGGAAATATTTTAAGTCTCTCTGGACTGATTGGACCATAAGTACGCCAGAAACGCACGTATTTTCAGAAAGCGCCTTAGCTCACCTAGTACGGTACAGGTTTGTTAATCCGAAGTTCGAGGGTTCGATTCCGATTTGTTCGATTTTAACCATTTTTTTCAATTTTTTTTTCCTCACTCGTATTCACGATCTCTTATCCTGTGATGATAGTGAGTATTTTTTCATTATAGTTATGCAATTAATCAATGTTTTTTCAATTCATTTCCGGAATTGACATTGACATAAAAATTAGATCTACGTAGATCTCTTGAGATCTCATAAGATCTACGTAGATCTCATTAGATCTATTCCAAAATTTAGATCTACGTAGATCTAAAGCATTCAGATCTACATAGATCTACCCGATTTTTTCCCGGGGAGTCAGAAGCTACTAGAAAAATTGCAACAAATTTGAAATATTCGAAGAGTAAAAACTTCGAAATACAAAATATAGAAAATTCTGAATAGCGCAAATCGTAATGCTCTGATGAACAGTACCCCATCTTCTGAAATCAAGAAAAATCCCGTTTTTTGATCGAATCAACGGTCTGGATAATCAGGAAAGCAGCAACTGTTGGAAATTCCGATAGGAAGTGATTAAAATTATCGCAAAAAACACAATAGATGATTCAAGCATTCACTCAACTTCCCCTATTTTGAACTTCCGGTGTTATGACCCGTTTTAGATTTTGACCATTCTATTTTTTAGGGGTTTCGTTTTAAAAAAATCGGACCTCCGAACTTTTGTTAAATTGGCCATTCGTAGATTTGACTTCATTTGGCTTTTGAACCGTCGATGTTCTGACACATTTGATATTTTGCAGGTTCGTAGTTTTGCCCCAATATGAGAATTTATTTTCGCTATAAATCAGTTTTGAACTTTTTGAATTCTCAATTTTTGTTTTCTAATATTTTCTCCTATCCTTATCATGAGAAGTTCGTCTTCAACAGTCGAATAAATGTGAACATTTTTCACTTGGATTCAGAAATGAATTGCGATAGTGAGAACGCTTCACGGTGTCTTTGATTCTTCCGATTATATGATCGACCGCATGATATCTCCAGGTTCAGCTCTTCGAGAAATCATTTCGAATTGTGTCCTCGAAAAATGTAACGAAATGGATCATGCAACTGAGAATATATCGACAATGACTGTGAGTCTCCAAGAAAATCGAGCTTACGTGAATTTCAAGCACCAGATTACTGACGATTCACTGTTACGCTATCCCAGCAGTTAAGATTATCCAAATAATGTACTTCTTCGAGAACTGTGTTGAATTGCAAGGTGATCCAGTTCAGTGTTTAGCAATGCCCGCTACGACTATACAATCTGCTGGTAAGCTTCTCAACGATTTTTTCACTTACATACCTACTTAATGTCTACATGTATAATTCAGGCTGAGGGTTACGAAAAAGACAAGTTGTGCTTTCTCATTTTGTGTATTTTATATCTTCAACAAGATATTGTTGACTACTCTAACAACATTTTATTTTTATCAGTGGTCCGAGTGACCGGTTTTTTTTTATAATATTGCGGTCTTATCTAAGGGGCCGTCCATTTATTACGTAAGACGATTTTCGCCCATTTTTGACCCCCCCCCTCCCCAGAAATCTTACGTAAGATTGAATAAATACCTGAAATATTCAAAGTGATTACAAAAATCGTAATTATGCAGCATCCACTCTAATCTAAATGACCTAATCTTTCGTCCAAGGGCTAAATCTGAAAGGGGTGTTGCTACGGGAATATCACGATCTGGGGTGATTGAGGGTCTCTCGTCTCCGTATTGAGTATTAGCGATATTAACCTCACTCCCATCATTATTGTCTGCGATCAGACGTGAGGCCTAGGGAAATTTTGGTGCAATGTGGAGCTAATTTCCGATTAAATAGAAAATCAAAATCTTACGTAAGATGTCTTCAGAGTCCCCCTCACCCCCAAGTGAGAATAAGTAAGAAATGTCGACCCCCCCCTCTAAAACAACTTACGTAATAATTGGATGGTCCCTGATATGAGACTAACGCACGTATTAGTAGATATAGCACATTGAGTACCCTTTACGCATCGCAGGTATGGTGAAGGACCCCCGTTGAGTATCACAGCCGAGCAGTCTTTTCCTTTCTCTATAAATACGGAAACACGACGATAATTTATTGTTGAATATGAGTAACATATGTTGAAGTGTTAATTCATGAATATTGGAACATTGCGAATCATTCGGTCACGAAGCTTCGTTATCGTCTCACGAAGTACTTACCGATTATTGTAGGTTCACCATCTGCGACAGCTATAGCCATAGCTAAGGCAGCCATCACGAATACGAATTTCATTGTTGATCTGTAAGTTATTGGAAATCGAAGATCAGATACTTAAAACTATCACAAGTTCGTTTTTATTGGGTGATGAGTATTAGTCGACTCAAATTTTGAATCATATTGTTAAACACGCCAATCTTTTCGGATTACTGTCCACATTATCAATTGACTTCTGTTCAAAAAAGAGAAACGGTATCATTGAAGATGGATCGTATACCTGATGAGAATACGACCTTACTTTTTATGATCTCCGGAGTTGTTTTCAGTTTGAAGTGTGAGACTTTACTGGTTCTGTTCTGAAAAAGTGCTCGTTTATATGGCGGGTCTTTGTCACGAAAAAAAAATTATGGATTGATACCACGCTTGTACATACATGAAACATTATCGTGCTCCACGAATTCGTGAGCAGATTTTCATAGTGATCGAGTGTTCGCGACCCTGAAACGAAGTTTATTGCTAGCAGGATGATGGGTCGTAATTCTAATCTGGGAAGAAAGGAATTATTAACTCGGAATAATCACACCCAAGTAATCTTTCATGATAGCTACACCAGGTAAGTTTGAGTAAAAATTCAAAGATTGGAAAATATGCACTCATCGATGAAACTGTGAATTTTTGGTTTTCAAGTACTAAAAAAATGCCTGAAGACAAAGTGTTCGGAAAACACGGTTTTCGACTCAAATATTCATAACTTTTTCAATTTCCGATATTTTTCCGCAAAAATTCAGCACGATGCTTTTGAGTTATATTACTATCATAAGAAAAATAGTTTGGTACGGTGTCTCTTAGAAAATACATTCATTTTGAAGGTTGAACTTGATGATTCAGGCCTTGGAAGGATGAAAGAAGGAAAGGAATTCAATCATACATTTTTCCAGCTTGTCTGTTACAACTACATATATTATTCGATTGAAGAATGGATTCGAATCAAATTCACCCAGGGTGATTATTGCGGGTCAATCCGGCAAAATTTAGTGATTCACGACTCCCATGAACAGTTCCGCTTCTGGTAAACCTATGATGCTACTCTTCAACGTCGAGTACCGCAATTGGGATCCGGATTCCGTGATTATAATAGTTTATCAAAAAATATTCCATGCGGATGTAGATAATACATTATTGTGCACATGTCACGATCGCACCTTAGTGTTATTATTTTCTAAATTTATTTTCATATGTATCATTGTTTGTCGGAACAGTTCGCATGAAAACCTGAGAATATTGCATTTTTGTAGTCTTATCACACCCACTTAACTGGCTAAGAGTCACGTAAATTCTGATAACTAGGCTAGACTAGTATTACTACCGGTCAGCATGGAGAACTCAAGGTTCTGCTGATGTTATTATTGTCCAATCGGTTTACGGTAACTGATCCCTTTCTCCTAAGTTAAATTCATATAGAATAAATATAATGAATTATTGTTAATATTATATGACTAAGTAAGTGATAATGAAGAATGATTGAAAATTTAATTCTTTTATATCATTTGAGTTAAATATATTGGAAATTCATAAGTTAGTGTGAAGAGACTATGGCTATGGTTATAAATTGGTTTATTGGAAATTTTTGTAATTTGTATAATAGTATATTGTGTGATAAGTGCGGAAAGAAGGCGATATCCGATGAATGTGAAGTTTGCAACATAAGCGAAGGCGAGCAATGCTGTGCGAGCCGAGCGAGTGATTGAAACTTCACACGAGGCAGATGTCGCCTATCCGCACTTATCGCACACCATATTTTTTATAACTCCTGCGGGAAAGCTCGATTTGAGATGCAGACGAATAATATCTGACAGCTGAGCAAATGGACGCTTGGACGTTGCCACCGACCGATGGCGCTACTGAACGGATGACTTATTTCAAAGTGCGCATGCTTGATAGTGAAAAAACGTAGATTGATTGAAACGAAGAAAAATCGCGTTTTTTTGATCGAATTAACGGTCTGGGTAATCAGGAAAGCAGCAATTGTTGAAAATTCCGATAGGAGATGATTAAAATTATCGCAAAAAACACAATAGACGATCCAAGCATTCACTCAACTTCCCCTATTTTGAACTTCCGGTGTTATGACCCGTTCTAGATTTTGACCATTCTATTTTTTAGGTGTTTCGCTTAAAAAAAATCGGACCTCCGAACTTTCGTTGAATTGGCCATTCGTAGATTTGACTTCTTTTGGCTTTTGAACCGTCGATGTTCTGACACATTTGATATTTTGCAGGTTCGCAGTTTTGCCCTGATTTGAGAATTTATTTTCGCTATAAATCAGTTTCGAACTTTTTGAATTCTCAATTTTTGTTTTTTCATATTTCCTCCTATCCTTATCATGAGAAATTCTACATTTGAACCAGTGGTTCATTTTACTTTTCGACATTTCTATTTTTTGGTCGTTCCACTATATTTGGATATTTATTTGGGCACCGGAATCGTGATTTTTCAATGTATTTTTTCAAGTATTAGGAAGCTGCAGGAACTTGAAGCGAGTTCCGGATCGGTAGCAGAAGCCGTAATCCCGGTGTAAAAGAATTAGATATTCTCAGTCGTTCGGGAAACGGATATAAGTCTACTTTGCTAGCGGAATTGTTATTTGACGTTCTTCCTCCGTGGGAGTAAACGGTCTAAGCTCAGAGGAGAAGGGTCTGACAATGAACTGGTCTTACTTTAACAGAGCTTGGAGTAACATCAGGACGCGACGTCGTCTAAATCTCTTTCCAGTTTCCCAAGCGCGCAATAAAGGTGAAATAAAAGGATTAAGAGGAAAAAAGAAGTAGTATAGGTATAGGCAGCTGGAGATAAGAACAAGAAGAATCGATAGAACAAAAAAAAAGAATCTAAATTCTTCATTGTCTCAATCAGATATCACAGCATCCACTTCCGTGAGAATTGATTGAATCATTTTTCACGACGCGATTCACCGGCTCGACTTAAGGATCTAAGAGGGAATCCGAGGGTTAATCACGGTGCTAAAATTGCGTATATAGATCAAAATTGGAAAACATTGAAGAGAATCTATAGAAAGATTACAAAGATTACACGTTGATTACAAAAAAAAATACGAGTGATAATCGTAAGGTATGTATGAGATTACGAAGATCAAAAAAGATTACAGAAAGATCGTAGAGATAAAAGATTACAAAAGTCACAAAAGATCACATAAAGAATGCGAATATAACAGAAATATGACAAAGATTACAGAAAGATTACGAGATATTACAAATATTACACTGATTGCATAAGAATTCAGAAAGATTACAACGATTATTCAAGATTAAAAAGACAAAGATTCCATGACGATTGTAGAAAAAAAAAAAAATATATTACAAGAGATTACATGAAGCTACACAGATTTTAAAAAATTACAAAACACCTGTCCAACATTGATTAACCCTTCCGAAGCAAAATCGTCTGGGATTTGATGATTGGTTGAAATTAATGTCTTATGAGGCTGAAGGACGTCACGGAAATGTAGTTACAGTAGTTTATGAATTAATTACAGATCGAGATCCAGTCGGCGATGACGTCGTATACCTACTGGGTTTATTTGCGTCGGAGTAAATAGCTTGGATAAAGAATGAGGTTTATTGAGGCTAACTCGATGACAAATTCTTCGGGGAAATGGCTTCGGGCACATTTGTTAAGCCGCTAATGACAGCTTGTCACGCCTCCACTTTTTGCCGCATCCCGCAAACCCGTAGGGATAAAACGGAAGCGGACCCTCAACCGTGTTTCAGAGAATTTCGTCGAGAGAATCACTTCCACATATCCTTTCGGCTTCAAATCGATTTGTATTCGTGGATTTTTGATAGTTTCCAGCAATTGATGAAATTGATGAAACAATAAAATCATCATGAGCGAAGAGCACCCGGGAAAATTTGGATTTTTATACACGATATCCAATTTCCATATAAAATTGTGATTTTTTATCCGAGGAATTTGATTTTTATATTGCTGAAATTTAATTTACCAAGTGAACTCCACGTTTTTTAATTTCACAATTTGATCTTCCATGTAAAAATCTGGTACATTCATATAAGAAGTGGGATTTTTGATATTGAAACTTTATTTTCCTTTCTAAAAATTTGATCGTCGATCGTCAAAAATTCATTTTCGATCTAAGAAATGTGGAAAAGTTCGATTCCCCACGTTGAAATTTAATCTCCCACATGTCGAGGATTTGATCAGTGCAAAAATCTGTTGTAGTTTTCCTATATTCAAATCAGAAATTGATTTTAAATTGATGATGTTGTCAATTCGGTTTCCATCGAGGGATTGTGATCACAGAAGTTTGGTCATCTCACGTAATAATTTGTAATCATAATCATTGCAATGTTGATATAATTTCATCGATCATTCTGATCTTCTGTAATTCTGGTCAGTGCATGTAATTTATTTAACCCCTCGATTTTCCACATGGATGAATATCGTTTTCTTTTTAACAGTCCTGGCTCTGAAGTGGCTCGAAGCCAAGCTGATATCACGTGAATCTGGCGTCTATTCCACTCCAGCGATTCCATGTGTCGTATGTACCGTATAATACAGGAATTCTGGTCAAGCATATACATGTGACATTGATATGCTTCATTTCACGGCAGAGATAAAGGTCTGCAAATGCAGTTGACAGGGGGACATGAATTATCTGCGAATGGTCACATGCATGGTCTCCGTACAGATCTGCTCTGTTCACCTGTCAAGTTCATCCTCAGGTTACAGAGAGAATAGAGGCATGACAATTATCATATGTAACAAGTCCGATGTTGTGTACATCGCGGTGCACGACTCCGTTACCTGGCATAATCAGAGGCTCGCGATGAAAGAGGACAGAAAAAAAGAATCTGAGCAAGAAGATCGAAATTTTGACGAAAATAAAAAGAACAGAGTGAGAAATGAAGATAAACGTTTTACCCAAATGAAGAGTAACAACTTTTGACCCACTTAAGTTATAGAATAAATCTCAGGGGCGTGGAATAAAGAGACGGTCTTCATCAGACGGAGGATGTCCGATAAAAAATTCCGGTTCCTATTCTTATCATTATTTGTTTTTCCGTTGCCCGCCTCATTTTTTTTCTTTTTTTTTTTTGACGCTGTCTAATTACTCATTTCTTGTTTTAATCATTCTTTCTTTTCTATTTCTATCTGAAGCATTGCTGTGGACATAATCGAAATGAATAAATAAAATAGATCTCAAATGGCGTCTGATAAACGTGATGAATATTATATTATCGATGTTATCAAGAATGTCTCGACGATTGAGGATGTATTGGCCGTACAATCTCAACCAAAAATGATTCTCTTCGGCAAATTGACTACTTCGTGATAAGATAAAAATCGGAAAAAAATCAACCATGATAAAGATGATAAGAGTATTCATTTTGGATAATAATAATGCCCGAAAGTTGTCAATGAATTGTTTAAACAAAACATTGTTTAACAAATTCTCTGGTAAAGTTGATTTTTTTCATCTCAAATAAATGCCCTAATTTTTCTGAACACACGTGCATTTTTTTAAGAATTTCGTCAATATTTTTAAATTTCCGTTTTTGAAAATTTGTCAAGGCTGTATTTACGAAACTATTTGTTCCACGCTCCGGAAACTTCGGAATTGTAATCTACATCGTTTTCACAAAAACATAGCCAAAATTCTGATTTTTTTCCATTTTTCGAAAATTTGGTAATTTTCGAAAACGGAAATTTGAAAATAGTGAAAAAATTCTTAAAAAATGCATGTGTACTCATAAAAATTAGGGCATTCATTTGAGATGAAAAAAAAATAACGTTACCAGAAAATTTGTTAAACAATGTTTTGTTTAAACAATTTATTGATAACTTTTGGGCATTATTATTATTCAAAGTTAATACTTTGATCGTCTTGATTGTGGTTAATTTTTATCCGATTTTTATCTTATCCCGAAGTACCTAATATTGTCGACGAGAATCACTTTTGGTTGACAAGTCTCGGGTTGAGCCCATCTAGAAATGAAGTATTTTGAATGGGTATGTTAGCGTGCCACATGCAAGCGTCGAGGTGTTATTCATTATTCACTATCGTGATATATACGTGCCGTTGCTGTTGGACGATGGTTAATTGATCGAGTGGTTAAACCCGATGCCCAGAGGAAGCGAGGAGTTTATCGTGACATAAAAGAGACGGAGAACAAGCGGATTTGGGCTGACTATGAGCCAGCCTTTGAACTTTCCGTTATTCATTTTGTTTCAAGATATTTCGAATTTTGCAAATCTGACCTTAGATTCTTGAGCAATAGTTGGAAAAACTTTCTTGGATAACACGCGCAATTATCGAGGTGCCTTATCGATTAGACCTACTGGGCTCGACGGCTCTCTGTCACCTTCCTCTAATTGTTCATTTTACCCGCGTTAATCGAAACCCTACAACAAATCTGCTTTTCCTTCATTCGCCCATGGTTCCACAGCCCTATGACCACTTTACACACCTCACAAATCGACCCTTAACCGGGCTAATAGCTAATCGTTGTATACCAACACCGACTGATGGGGATTCAATTATTGAAAAATAGAGAGAAAAGAGAGCATCGATTATAATCACTGTCTCTACGCTATTTTGAGGGCTAAATTGCTGTGTATAAATTGTTTAACATGTTCTGAATTTTGTAGAATATGTAACAAAAGTCGTTTTGTTGAAAATCGAAAGACGAAAGGTTGAAAAAAAAAGTCTTGATCGTGTCAATTTGTGAAGATTGAACGATTTTGCTCGAAAGACGATGGGTTGATTCCACCCAGTGTGAGCGAATGTCAGCTGCAATCCCGATCATTTTTTTTTTTATAGTTTTTTCTATTAAAAAAATTGATAATCGTTTCAAGTAGGCATGAAAAATGTGTACCAAT
This sequence comes from Euura saliciscinereae, assembly GCA_018420115.1. NCBI lineage: Eukaryota > Metazoa > Arthropoda > Insecta > Hymenoptera > Tenthredinidae > Euura > Euura saliciscinereae. Next base: position 5,306 of record JAFFZH010015657.1, on the reverse strand, counting down.
TGATCGAGGATTCAATTCAATCGAGAATAAAAAGGAATGTGAGCTTTTTCAGTACAAATGAAGCAAACGAAAATTACCAATAAAATAATTATGTAATTTTTCAAATTCTACATATTCATTATTCTACATAATAAATATAATTTTATCTACCAAAGTTCAATATTCAAGCAATTGATACAATAATAAAAAACACATCACCTACTCGATTATCAAAATAAAGTTAATTAATTTCTGATTCCTAAGCGCGAAATATTTCAGAATGTAATTCAGATTCGACAAAATTCCAGAAAAGAATAGACTGATTCTGATATTGTAGCGGCACTCGATAAATCAGCGCTCGAATATTTCATTTTATTTTTTCCGCTTTGATTCGTATTGATGGATTTCTGATATTTTCCAGTAATTGACGAAATTGATGAAACAACAACGACGAAACCATGTTGAGCGAAGGGCTCCCAGAAAATTTAGATTTTTATACACGATATTTCATTTCCCACGTCGACAATTCGATTTCCATCTACAATTGTGATTTTTCATCCGAGGAATTTGATTTTTTTATTGCTAGAATTTAATTTCCGAAGTGAATTCCACGTTTTTCAATTTGGCAATTTGATCTTCCGTGTAAAAATCTGGATGTTTTATACAAGGAATTGGATTTTTGATATTGAAATTTGATTTTCGATGTGAGAATTTGGATTTTCCTTTCCAAAAATTTGATCGTCAATGTAAGAAATTTGATTTTTCATATTCGAAATTGCGATTTTCTATCTGAGTAGTTCGATTCCCCACGATTAAAATACAGTGTATAATTGTCTGTAATATATATCATCGATTTAAAGAAAAAAGATGGATTTTCTTTTTCAAACACCGATTACTCTACGTCCCTCTAATTTCGAGTTTCGTTCACGGGGCTCAACGCAATCCTGTCCAATTTTAGCGTTCGATGAAACTGCGGAACTTATCGAGACCGTCGCCGGTTCAATTATTAGTACGATCAATCGTATAAACGATAACTAAATTTCTTCTAGGAAGTTGGAAACTCCCGAAGGATGAGTGACGAGGAGGAGAAATGCGGTGGTTGTAGGAAGCCGTTCACGGGGGTCAACGCAATCCTGTCCAAATTAGGCGAAAAAATAAAGGGAGGGGTGAAGGGGGGGCGGGCGGCGACGATTCCGTGGAACAAATTCAAGTCACGTTCAAAGTCCCGTCTTATACTCCTGAGGAATCTCTGCGGGCGGCTATTAATCAGAATTTTCAAAAATCTACATATAAATTGGAATGGAATCGTAGCACACGTCATAATTTTCGAGTATTTTTTTTTTTTATCAAGATAGGGTCGATCAAAGAATTCAGAATTCGGGGGTGGAATTAGACTCTCAGAAATGAAGTGTTAAAACAGGTCCACGAAAAATTGTACGTCGATTTCAATATTTTTTGTTGCATTATTGAATGAAAAAAAAATGCCAAAACTACATATTGAACGTGAAATAATGAGAAATAAATTAAATGATTAGAAATGAGTGAAAAATGAATGGAATAATAAGAAAAAATATGAAATAATGATTAAAAAAAGGATTAGAAATAAAAAAAAAAAAATCGTTGAAATAACTGAAAAAATAATTGTAATTATTTCACAAAAAAAATAATAATAATGAGTCAGTCAAATCTTGAGTTATTTTCCCCTCCGGTTATATCGACATGAAAATGAATGTTAAAATTTCCAAATTTTTCCAACAGTGTAGAAGCTTCTTTCCGGAAATTGGAAAATTAGTCTAGAAAGGAAGAAACTTGGTTTAGTCGGGTTTGCTTCTGGCTCACAATCAGTTTGGTTTAGTGGGGTCAAAGGGCCGGCGCTTTTGGGTGCCCCGAAGAGTCTTGAACGCAGAAGCAATGCGAGGCCGACTCGTTTACTCGTGTTATACTGCCGACCCTGGAGGGACGGATCTGATTTACGCCTCCCTCGTAGTAGTTTCCTTCTTGGGTCGAGAGAACTACTGTATGAGCTTTATCGCAATCGGAATGAAGAATCTAATCATCCAACTGCGGAAATTACAGTTTACATTATACATTGTTATGTCTTCACAGACTCAAACGAAACTTCTTGGTACATTCTTGATTAGTTATTCAAGATGTCGAGTGACATTCTCCGGTTTTCTAATTGGAAATTTAAATTTTTCGAGGAATTCTTCGACCGAGTTTCACCTGAGCAACACAATTTTCGAATGCGAATTCTTTTTAAACTTGAACAACCAGAGTTTTCGTTGAAAAATAAAATTTTTCATTTTTCTTGTAATTTTGTTCTACATGAAATCAATTACCAAATGTTCATTAATTATTGTGTTTCCAATTAACGATGATTTGAGGATGGTTGAATTTTGAAAATTCGCCATTTTTAATTCGAAGTGGGCTATTTTTGGATTGAATTTTTCGACGAAGACGTGTTCATGTGGCGCTTCAAGAATCAAACTGGCAAATAAATTTTGAATCGGAAAATTTGAGGCAGCCTTTCGAAGCAGCCTTGATTTAATTGAAATAGATGAATTTTCGAATTTGGTCAATTTTTAGCTGAGGTCAGTTCAGGATCAGCGCGTGATTTTAGATATTTTCGAAAATTGTATAAGATGAAAAATTGACAAATTGCAGAATATGAGCCTAAATTCCCTGATATTGCCCAGTTTTTTCAGATTTGACAAAAAGCTAGACACCCTGTTATTTATTTATTCATTCAGCTATTAAAATATAACAATATTGTATGATAAGGACTAGACATAGAGATAAAATTTGAGACGAGGCAACGGAAACTGATTACAGTGGAAAAGGGAAAAGGATTTTGCACTAAAGGAGGACTGATGCACTAAACTATCATCTACTTCGTGGTTGACCCAAATTTCGATATCTATCAGCAAAAAAAAAAATTAGAACACGTTTTATTTCTTCTCATAATATCATTGTCTTAATATCATTGACTGTATTTTTTTTTTTATTATCAAAAATCAGCTCGGAAAAATTTAATTGCTATAAATAATTGAGACTTTTAGACAGTTGATATGATAAGGCGATGTTCAAAAAATATTCTGTTATAGATCCAGAGGTTCAGTGATTTATATTAATTAAATCCTGAGACACTGAAAACGAAAAGCAATTAAGTGTCACTTTTACTGTCTGGCATTCGTAATTTAAATTACATACCCAAATTATTCCATGTTTTCATTAATTGAATTGAATTATGGATGTAACACCGTACACAGATATGAATTAAAAGACAGCATTTGAATAACAATGAAAAAGAATCACAAGAAGCCAGCCTTTAAACTTCCCGTCATTTATTTTTTTCCACCTATTTTTAATTTTGCAAAGACGTCAAATTCTTGATCAGTGATTCAAAAAACCTTCGAGTACCAATTTTCATAAAATTTTTAGTGTTTTCAGTTTTTTTTTCCCCAGCAAATTGGACTCGCCATTTCAAATTTCGAAAATCTGACTTCAAGATTCGTGATCAGTGGTTCAAAAAACCTTGGAGTACCAATTTTAATCCAAATTCAAATGTTGTTAGTTTTTTTTTTTAGCACTTTGAATGCGCCAAATCTGAATTTTGCAAAACTGATTTCAGATTTGTGATCAGCGACCCAAAAAACCATGGGGTACCGAATTCCATTCAAATCCATTGATCCGTTATCAAGATATCATCATTTTTATTTGATTTTTTTAGAATTTTGATAAAAACGTAGGTGAATATTATCCTACTAATTATAATCATAATCTTTTATTACATTCAAATACAGTTAAATCGTTCTAAAATATAACTTACAGAATATAGAATATATTTATTCACTTTACATTTATAAAAACTTGATTAGCCTCCTCTAACAATAGTCTAATATAATCGGAAGAGTTAACTACTCAAAAAAACGCAATGAAAAAAAAAAATTAGACAAATTTACATATTTATCCACAGAATTTCGTAAATGCTAGAAGAAATCATTGAAACTTCTCCAATTTCGTTAATTTAACAATCTCAATGAGGAAAAATCTCTCTTAGTTCCTCGAATAATAATTCAACTAGAACTTATCAACCGTAGTGGAAAAAAAAATATCAATCCTAATTATTCCTCGGGCTTCGTTCCAGCTTAAGAATTATGAAGTATCTGGTTAAAAGCGTTGAACGAAGTTTCCAGATCGAACAAAAGCTGTCTGACTTGGCTCTCGGACAGCTCGTCCGAAGCTGACATGCTATTCAGGGTCTGCAGCCACGTGGATACTTTCTGCTTCCCGTCAAAGTCGCTCGGCAGAAGGCTGAGTCTGTTCATAGTGTCCATCAGGTCCCTGAGGTCCGGAGTCAACTCGTCCATCGCCTTTATCTCCAGTCTGAGCTTGTCCATAAGGGTGATGAACAGGGACACGATATCCGCGATGCACTTGGAAGTGTTTCCCTTGTCGTCCTTTATCGTTATCGGTCTGTCCTCCTTGATCCTTTCCAAAGCGGCCGGACAGTCCAGTCTGAAGGTCTTTGCAAAGGCGTCGATGGACGAGAACTCGCTCTGAACCTGCGGAGAATCGAAGAAGATAAAAAAATTGTAGGAATCTTAAAAGGGAATGAGAGACGATTATCACAGGACGGACCTGCTTGAACGCAGCCCTGTACTGAACTAGCAGTTTGCTGCAAGCCGCCGTGTATTCCTTGGGCGTTACGCAGTCCCTGATGTAAGCCTTCTCCAAATGCTGGAGCGTGTTCACCAGGGCGTAGAGGTCCGCTTGATTGTCGTGCTTCTCGCGCTCTCGGGCATTTTTATACAGTTTTACTTCTTCGTAGAGTTCTGGTCTATCCTGAGCCACGGACATGTTTATCTGAGAATTTTTGAAGAAAGAAACGTAGATTAGTGGATAAAAAAAGACATTTTGGCAGTGCGAAACTAAATTGTGACCAGAAAAGTGACTCAAGTGATCAAATCTTGGAAAAAATTGGAAAAAGTAACTTTGATTGAAAGAAGTGACTAATAGTGAGAAAAGGGACTCGCTACCAGGCCTGGAATAGCTGTTCTGGGCTCTTTTTCCTCTTTTCAGCCTTCTTTTATCCTTATTATTGTTATTATTATTATTTCAGTTGCTTCTAATCAGAAGTTCGAATAGAAATCTACTGTCGCAGATAAGGAAACGATTCCCTCCTACGAGTTTTTTTATCAGGGGTAACAGATTTGCCTCTTAGTCAGTTTTCAATTCGATATAAATAAACGAACAATCGGATATTTTCAAAAAGGTGATTAAAAATAAAAATCTGTGTGATTATTGTTTCCATACGAATTAAAAAA